>NW_019168048.1:16987046-17037453 GCF_002303985.1 Durio zibethinus
GATCCTCGACTTACGCATCCCGCCCCTCTAGCCGGCTGAGCGCCCGCACGTTTGATTCGTGGGTTGACTTAGGCATACAGAGTTCATTCCCAGTCTAAGCATACGGAGTTCATTTCCAGTCTAAGATCGGACCAGATCGAGGGTTGCGGCAGCACATGCTGGGCTCGGGCATGTGCTAGTGCCGCATTTTTCTTCGCTGGGGAACCATCCTCGGAGCAATGCCGGAGAACCTGACCGACGACATTGCGGTTCTGGCGATCGGGGGGGTTGAAGGGTGTGCACACATGATGTCTGATGGGTGCTGGTGTACTTGGCCCTTATATTGGCCCCCTATCCCTCATCAAACCTCGAGAACTCACACCCCTTAAAGAGCATTTGAGATTTTAACAGGTTTGCTGCCAATAGCATTAAAGTGTCTGAAATGGGGAACTTTTTTCAAATGGTCACAAAATCTTGTACACTTTGAGTTTTTAGCTGAATTTTTTATGCATGCCAACCAAATACCAGGATCACGTAGTTTGGGGCAAAACTCCTTCCGAAAAATTTAACAAATCCCGAACCGTAAAAAGTTTGAAAATCGTGGAAATAGAAAATGAGTCGTCTGCCATGAAGCTTCACGTGAAGGCTTAAGGGACCAATCGTATGTATTTACAAGCCTAAAAATGGCATTGCACACGAAATATGAGATGTGCCTAATCACACACCTTGATCCAGGCTTGGCATCCATCTCTTGCCGCATAGTGCCAGCCTCTCGTTTCGCCCGCTCATTTCGTCGTGCTTAGATGACGATCTTTCCCATCTATATGGTGACGATTTGGCAGCAGATCGACTACGAACGGGAGCCTTCGATCCGCGGACTTCGCACCGACTCGGTCAGTCTGAGCCCCTACGTTCTAGTATTAGGCATACGGAGTTCATTCCCAGTCTAAGCATACGGAGTTCATTCCCAGTCTAAGATCGGACCAGACCGAGGGTTGCGACAGCACATGCTGGGGTCGGGCATGTGTTGGTGTCGCATTTTTCTTCGTCGGGGCACCATCACTGGAGCATCACTGGAGAACCTGACCGACGACATTGGGGTTCCGACGATCGAGGGGGGCCAGAGGGTGTGCGCACATGATGTGCGATGGGTGCTGGTACTTGGCCCTTATATTGGCCCCCTATCCCTCATCAAACCTCGAGAACTCACACCCCCTGAAAGAGCATTTCAGATTTTAGACGTTTACTACCAGTAGCCATTAAAGTGTCTGAAATGGGGACACTTTTTTCAAATGGTCACAAAATCTTGTACACTTTGAGTTTTTAGCTTTTTTGTGCTTGCCAAAAAAAATACAAGGATCACGTCTATAAAGTTTGGGGCCAAAACTCCTTTCGAAAAAATTTTAAAAAATCTCGAACCGTAAAAAGTTTCGAAAATTGTGAAAAATAGAAAATGAATCGTCTTGCCATGAAACTTCACTTGAAGGCTTAAGGGACCATTGTATGAATTTACAAGCCATAAAAAAGGCATTGGCACGTAGAAATATGAAGATGTGGCTAAACCCACCTACCACCCTATCGATCCATTACTTGCGCATCCGGTCTCTCTGACCGACGTAGTGCCCGCCCACCCGTCTGCCCGCTCGTTTCGTTGGTTGGCTTAGGCATACAGAGTTCATTCCCAGTTTAAGATCAGACCAGATCGAGGGTTGCAGCAGCAGGATTGGCAGCATGTAGAAGGGGACCCGACCGATCCCCGGCTTGCGCATCCCGCCCTTCTGGCCGGCTGAGCACCCGCACGCTCATTTCGTGGATTGACTTAGGCATACGGAGTTAATTCCCAGTCTAAGCACACGAAGTTCATTCCCAATCTAAGATCAGACAGGACCGAGGGTTTCGGCAGCACATGCTGGGCTCGGGCATGTGCTGGTGCCGTATTTTTCTTCGTCGGGGCACCATCGTCAGAGCATTGTCAGAGAACCTGACCGATGGCATTAGGGTTCCGGCGATCGGGGGGGCCGGGGGGTTATGCGCACATGATGTGCGATGGGTGCTGGTACTTGGCCCTTATATTAGCCCCCTATCCCTCATGAAACCTCAAGAACTCACACCCCCTTAAAGAGCATTTGAGATTTTACAGGTTTGCTGCCAGTAGCCATTAAAGTGTCTGAAATGGGGACACTTTTTTCAAATGCTCACAAAATCTTGTACATTTCAAGTTTTTAGCTGAATTTTTTTGTGCATGCCAATAAAAATACAAGGATCACGTCTACCAAGTTTGGGGCCAAAACTCCTTCTGAAAAAAATTTAAAAAATCCCGAACCGCAAAATGTTTTGAAAATCATGAGAAATAGAAAACGAGTCATCTTGCCATGAAACTTCACGTGAAGGCTTAAGGGACTATTGTATGAATTTACAAGCCATCAAAATGGTATTGGCATGCAAAAATATGAAGATGTGCCTAAACCCACCTACCACCCTATCGTTCCACGGCTTGCACATCCCGTCTCTCCGGTCGGCGTAGTGCCTGCCCGCCCGCCCGCCCGCTTGTTTCGTCGGTTGGCTTAGCCATACGGAGTTCATCCCCAGTCTAAGATCAGACCAGATCGAGGGTTACAGCAGTAGGATCGGCAGCACGCAGAGGGGGACCCGACCGATCCCCGGCTTGCACATCCCGCCCCTCTGGCCGGTTGAGCACCCATACGCTCGTTTCATGGGTTGACTTAGGCATACGGAGTTCTTTCCCAGTCTAGGCATACAGAGTTCATTCTCAGTCTAAGATTGGACCAGATCGACGGTTGCAACAGCACATGTTGGGTCGGGCATGTGTTGGTGTCGCATTTTTCTTCACCGGCGCACCATCGCCAGAGCATCGTCGGAGAACCTGACCGGTGGCATTGGGGTTCTGGCGATCGGGGGGGCTGGGGGGTGTGCGCACATGATGTGTGATGGGTGCTGGTACTTGGACCTTATATTGGCCCCCTATCCCTCGTCAAACCTCAAGAACTCACACCCCCTTAAAGAGCATTTGAGATTTTACAAGTTTGATGCCAGTAGCCATTAAAGTGTCTGAAATGGGGACACTTTTTTCAAATTGTCACAAAATCTTGTACACTTCAAGTTTTTAGCTGAATTTTTTTTGCATGGCAAAAAAAATACAAGGATCACGTCTACCAAGTTTGGGTTGAAAACTCCTTCCAAAAAAATTTTAAAAAATCCCGAACCGTAAAAAGTTTTAAAAATCGTGAAAAATAAAAAATGAGTCGTCTTGCCATGAAACTTCACGTGAAGGCTTAAGGGACCATTGTATGAATTTACAAGCCATAAAAATGACATTGGCATGCAGAAATATGAAGATGTGCCTAAACCCACCTACCACCCTATCGATCCACAGCTTGCGCATCCCGTCTCTCTGGTGGCGTAGTGCCCGCCCGCCCACCCGCTCGCTCGTTTCATCGGTTGGCTTAGGCATACGAAGTTCATTCCCTGTCTAAGATTGGACCAGACCAAGGTTTGCGATAGCAGGATCGGCAGCATGCAAAGGGGGACTCGATCGATCCCCGGCTTGCACATCCCGCCCCTCTGGCCGACTGAGTACCCGTACGCTCATTTCGTTGGTTGACTTAGCCATACGGAGTTCATTCCCAGTCTAAGCATACGGAGTTCATTCCAAGTCTAAGATCGGACCAGATCGAGGGTTACGGTAGCACATGCTGGGCTCGGGCATGTGTTGGTGCCGCATTTTTCTTCGTCGGGGCACCATCACCGGAGAACCTAATCGGCGGCAATGGGGTTCCGACGATCGAAGGGGCCGGGGGGTGTCTGCACATGATGTGCGATGGGTGCTGGTACTTGGCCCTTATATTGGCCCACTATCCCTCATCAAACCTCCAGAACTCACACCCCCTTAAAGAGCATTTGAGATTTTACAAGTTTGCTGCCAGTAGCCACTAAAGCGTCTGAAATGGGGACACTTTTTTAAAATGGTCACAAAATCTTGTACATTTCGAGTTTTTAGCTGAATTTTTTTGTGCATGCCAAAAAAAATACAAGGATCACGTTTACCATGTTTGGGGCCAAAACTCCTTCCGAATAAATTTTCAAAAATCCTGAACCGTAAAAAGTTTTGAAAATCGTAAAAAATAGAAAACGAGTTGTCTTGCCATGAAACTTCACGTGAAGGCTTAAGGGACTATTGTATGAATATACAAGCTATAAAAATGGCATTGGCGCGTAAAAATAAGAAGATGCACCTAAACCCACCTACCACCCTATCGATCTACGGCTTGTGCATCCCGTCTCTCTGGCCGATGTAGTGCCTGCCCGCCCGCCCGTTCGTTTCGTCGGTTGGCTTAGGCATACGGAGTTTATTCCCAGTATAAGATCATACTAGAGCGAGGGTTGCCGTAGCACAATCGACAGCACGCAGAGGGGTACCCGACCGATCCCCGACTTGCGCATCCCCCCCTTTGGCTGGCTGAGCACCGGCATGCTCGTTTCGTGGGTTGACTTAGGCATACGAAATTCATTCCCAGTCTAAGCATACAGAGTTCATTCCCAGTGTAAGATCGGACTGAGGGTTGCGACAGCACATGCTGGGCTCGAGCATCTGTTGGTTCCACATTTTTCTTCGCTAGGGCACCATCGCCGGAGCATCGCCGGAGAACCTGACCGGCGGCATTGGGGTTCCGGTGATCGGGGGGCCGGGGTGGGTGTGCGCACATGATGTGCGATGGGTGCTGGTACTTGGCCCTTATATTGGCCCCCTATCCCTCATCAAACCTTGAGAACTCACACCCCCTTAAAGAGCATTTGAGATTTTATAGGTTTCCTGCCAGTAGCCATTAAAGTGTCTGAAATGGGGACACTTTTTTCAAATGGTCACAAAATCTTGTACACTTCGAGTTTTTAGCTTAATTTTTTTGTGCATGTCAACAAAAATAAAAGGATCACGTCTACCAAGTTTGGTTCCAAAACTCCTTCCGAAAAAATTTTAAAAAATCCCAAACCGCAAAAAGTTTCAAAAATAGTGAAAAATAGAAAACGAGTCGTCTTGCCATGAAACTTCACTTGAAGGCTTAAGGGACCATTGTATGAATTTACAAGCCATAAAAAGGGCATGGGCACGCAGAAATATGAAGATATGACTAAACCCACTTACCACCCAATCGATCCACGCTTGCGCATCCCATTTCTCTGGCCGGCGTAGTACCCGCCCACCCGCCCGCCTGCTCATTTTGTCGGTTGGCTTAGGCATACGGAGTTCATTCCCAGTCTAAGATTAGACCAGACCGAGGGTTGTGGCAGCTGGATCGGCAGCACGTAGAGGGGGACCCGACCGATCCTCGGCTCGCGCATCCTGCCCCTCTGGCCGACTGAGCACCCGCACGCTCGTTTTGTGGGTTGACTTAGGCATACAGAGTTCATTCCAAGTCTAAGCATATGGAGTTCATTCCCAGTCTAAGATTGGATTGGACCGAGGGTTGCGGCAGCACATGCTGGGCTCGGGCATGTGTTGGTGCCGCATTTTTCTTCGTCGGGGCACCATCGTCGGAGCATCGCCGGAGAACCTGACCGGCGGCATTAGGGTTCCGGTGATCGGGGGGGCCGGGGTGGGTGTGCGCACATGATGTGAGATGGGTGCTGGTACTTGGCCCTTATATTGACCCCTTATCCCTCATCAAACCTCGAGAACTCACACCCCGTTAAAGAGCATTTGAGATTTTATAGGTTTGCTGCCAGTAGCCATTAAAGTGTCTGAAATGGGGACACTTTTTTCAAATGGTCACAAAATCTTGTACACTTCGAGTTTTTAGCTGAATTTTTTTATGCATGCCAAAAAAAATAAAAGAATCACGTCTACCAAGTTTGTTGCCAAAACTCCCTTCAAAAAAATTTTAAAAAATCTCGAACCGTAAAAAGTTTTAAAAATCGTGAAAAATGGAAAACGAGTCGTCTTGCCATGAAACTTCACGTGAAGGCTTAAGGGACCATTTTATGAATTTAGAAGCCATAAAAATGGCATTGGCACATAGAAATATGAGGATGTGCCTAAACCCACCTACCACCCTATCGATCCACGGCTTACGCATCCCGTCTCTCTGGCCGGCGTAGTGCCTGCCCGCCCACCCGCTCGTTTCGTCGGTTGGCTTAGGCATACAGAGTTTGTTCCCAGTCTAGGATCAGACCGGACCGAGGGTTATGATAGCAGGATCGGTAGGACACAAAGGGGACCCGACCGATCCCCGGCTTGCGCATCCCGCCCCTCTGGCCGGTTGAGCACCCGCACGCTCGTTTCGTGGGTTGACTTAGGCATACGGAGTTCATTCCCAGTCTAAGCATACGGAGTTCATTCCCAGTCTAAGATCAGACCAGACCGACGGTTGTGGCAACACATGCTGGGCTTGGGCACGTGCTGGTGCCACATTTTTCTTCATCGGGGCACCATCGCCGGAGCATCACCGGAGAACCTGACCGGCGGCATTGGGGTTCTAGCGATCGGGGGGGCCGGGGTGGGTTGTGCCACATATGTGCGATGGGTGCTGCTACTTGGCCCTTATATTGGCACCCTATCCCTCATCAAGCCTCGAGAACTCACACCCCCTTAAAGAGCATTTGAGATTTTACAGGTTTGCTGCCAGTAGCCACTAAAGTGTCTGAAATGGGGACACTTTTTTGAAATGGTCACAAAATCTTGTACACTTCGAGTTTTTAGCTGAATTTTTTTGTGCACACCAACAAAAATACAAGGATCACGACTACCAAGTTTGGAACGAAAACTCCTTCCGAAAAAATTTTAACAAATCCCAACCGCAAAAAGTTTTAAAATTTGTGAAAAAGAGAAAACGAGTCGTCTTGCCATGAAACTTCACGTGAAGGCTTAAGGGACCATTGTATGAATTTACAAGCCATAAAAATGGCATTAGCATACAGAAATATCAAGATGTACCTAAACCCACCTACCACCCTATCGATCCACGGCTTCCGCATCCCATATCTCTGGCTCGCGTAGTGCCCGCCCGCCCGTCCGCCAGCTCGTTTCATCGGTTGGCTTAGGCATACGGAGTTCATTCCCAGTCTAAGATTAGACTGAACCGAGGGTTACGGCAGCAAGATTGGTAGCATGCAGAGGGGGACTTGTCCGATCCCCGCTTACGCATCCCGCCCCTCTGGTCGGCTGAGCGCCTGTACGCTCGTTTCGTGAGTTGACTTAAGCATACAGAGTTCATTCCCAATCTAAGATCAGACCAGACCAAGGGTTACGGCAGCACATGCTGGGCTCGGGCATGTGCTGGTGCCACATTTTTCTTCGCTGGGGACCATCGTCGTATGATCGCCGGAGAACCTGACCGGTGACATTAGGGTTCCGGTGATCGGGGGGGTGTGCGCACATGATGTGCGATGGTTGCTGGTACTTGGGCCTTATATTGGCCCCCTATCCCTCATCAAACCTTGAGAACTCACACCCCCTTAAAGAGCATTTGAAATTTTACAAGTTTGCTGCCAGTAGCCATTAAAGTGTCTGAAATGGGAACACTTTTTTCAAATGGTCACAAAATCTTGTACACTTCGAGTTTTTAGCTGAAGTTTTTTGTGCATGCCAATAAAAATACAAGGATCACGTCTACGAAGTTTAGGGCCAAAATTCCTTCCGAAAAAATTTTAAAAAATCCCAAACCGCAAAAAGTTTCAAAAATCATGAGAAATAGAAAACGAGTCATTTTGCCGTGAAACTTCACGTGAAGGCTTAAGTGACCATTGTATGAATTTACAAGCCATAAAAATGGCATTGGCATGCAGAAATATGAAGATGTGCCAAAACCCACCTACCACCCTATCGATCCACGGCTTGCACATCTCGTCTCTCTGGCCGACGTAGTGCACGCCCGTTTCGTCGGTTGGCTTAGGCATACGGAGTTCATTCACAATCTAAGATTGGACCAGACCAAGGGTTACGGTAGTAGGATCGGCAGCACGTAGAGGGGGACCCGATCGATCCCCGGCTTGCGCATCCCGTCCCTCTAGCCGGCTCAGCACCCGTACGCTCATTTCGTGGGTTGACTTAGGCATACGGAGTTCATTCCCAGTCTAAGTATACGGAGTTCATTCCCATGCTAAGATCAAACTGGACCGAGGGTTACGACAGCACATGCTAGGCTCGGGCATGTGTTGGTGCCGCATTTTTCTTCGTCGGGGCACCATCGCCGGAGAACCTGACCGACGGCATTGGCATTCCAGCGATCGGGGGGCCGAGGGGGTGTACGTAAATGATGTGCGATGGGTGCTGGTACTTGCTGGTACTTGGCCCATATATTGCCCCCTATCCCTCATAAAACCTTGAGAACTCACGACCCCTTAAAAAGCATTTAAGATTTTACAGCTAAAATGGGGACACTTTTTTCAAATGGTCACAAAATCTTGTACACTTCGAGTTTTTAGCTGGGTTTTTTGTGCATGCCAAAA
The DNA here is from genome assembly GCF_002303985.1 of Durio zibethinus. The sequence goes on from NW_019168048.1 coordinate 16,995,489, forward strand.
AAAATACAAGGATCACGTCTACCAAGTTTGGGCCAAAAATCCTTCCGAAAAAATTTTAAAAATCTCGAACCGAAAAAAGTTTCAAAAATCATGAAAAATAGAAAACGAGTCGTCTTGCCATGAAACTTCACGTGAAGGCTTAAGGGGCCATTGTATGAAATTACAAGGCATAAAAATGGCATTGGCATGTAGAAATATGAAGATGTGCATAAACCCACCTACCACCCTATCGATCCACGGCTTGCGCATCCCGTCTCTCTGGCCGACGTAGTGCCCCCCGCCCGCCGCCCGCTTGTTCCGTCGGTTGGCTTAGGCATACGGAGTTCATTCCTAGTCTAAGATCGGACCGGACTGAGGGTTGTGGCAAGATCGACAGCACACAGAGGGGGACCCGATCGATCCCCGACTATCGCATCCTGCCCCTCTGGCCGACTGAGCGCCCGCATGCTCGTTTCATGGATTAACTTAGGCATACGGAGTTCATTCCCAATCTAAACATACGGAGTTCAATCCCAGTATAAGATCAGATCGGACCGAGGGTTGCGGCAGCACATGCTGGGATCGGGCATGTGCTGGCACCGTATTTTTCTTCGTCGGGGCACCATCGCGCAGCATCATCGGAGAACCTGACCGACGGCATTGGGGTTCCGGTGATCGGGAGGACCGGGGGGGTGTGCGCACATGATGTGCGATGCATGCTGGTAGTTGGCCCTTATATTGGCCCCCTATACCTCATCAAACCTCGAGAACTCACACCCCCTTAAAGAGCATTTGAGATTTTACAGGTTTGCTGCCAGTAGCCATTAAAGTGTCTAAAATGGGGACACTTTTTTCAAATGGTCACAAAATCTTGTACACTTCAATTTTTTAGCTGAATTTTTTTTTGCATGCCAACAAAAATACAAGGATCACGTCTACCAAGTGTTGGGCCAAAAATCCTTCCAAAAAAATTTTAAAAAATCCCGAACCGCAGAAAGTTTCAAAAATCATGAAAAATAGAAAACGAGTCGTCTTGCCATGAAACTTCACGTGAACGCTTAAGGGACCATTGTACGAATTTACAAGCCATAAAAATGGCATTGGCATGAAGAAATATGAAGATGTGCCAAAACCCACCTACCACCCTATCGATCCACAGCTTGCACATCCGTTCTCTCTGGCTGACGTAGTGCTCGCCCGCCAGCCCGCCCGCTCGTTTCATCGGTTGGCTTAGGCATATGGAGTTCATTCCCATTCTAAGATTGGACCAGACCGAGGGTTGCCACAGTAGGATTGGTAGTACGCAAAGTGGGACTCGATCGATCCCTGACTTGCGCATCTCGCCCCTCTGGTCGATTGAGCGCCCGCACACTCATTTCAAGGGTTGACTTAGGCATACGGAGTTCATTCCTAGTCTAAGCATGCAGAATTCATTCCCAGTCTAGGATCGGACTGGACTGAGGGTTACGGCAGCACATGCTAGGCTCAAGAATGTGCTGGTGCGCATTTTTCTTTGTTGGGGTAGCATCACCAGAGCATCGTCGGAGAATCTGACCGACGGCATTGGGGTTCCGGCGATCGGGGGGGTTGGGGGGGTGTGCGCACATGATGTGCGATGGGTGCTGGTACTTGGCCCCTATATTGGCCTCCTATCCCTCATAAAACCTCGACAACTCACACCCCCTTAAAGAGTATTTGAGATTCTACAGGTTTGCTGCCAGTAGCCATTAAAGTGTCTGAAATGGGGACACTTTTTTCAAATGGTCACAAAATCTTGTACACTTCGAGTTTTTAGCTGAGTTTTTTTATGCATGCCAAAAAAAATACAAGGATCATGTCTATCAAGTTTGGGTCCAAAAATACTTTCGAAAAAATTTTAAAAAATCCAGAACTGCAAAAAGTTTTGAAAATTGTGAAAAATAGAAAACGAGTCGTCTTGCCATGAAACTTCACATGAAGGCTTAAGGGAGCATTGTATGAATTTACAAGCCGTAAAAATGGCATTGGTACATAGAAATATGAAGATGTGCCTAAACCCACCTACCACCCTATCGATCCACGGCTTGCGCATCCCATCTCTCTGATCGGCATAGTGCACGCCCATCCGCCCGCCGCTCGTTTCGTCGATTGGCTTAGGCATACGGAGTTAATTCCCAGTCTTAAGATCAGATCAGACCGGGGGTTCCGATAGTAGGATCGGTAGGATGCAAAGGGGGACCCGACCGATCCTCGGCTTGCACATCCCGCCCCTCTGACAGGTTGAGCACCTGCACGCTCATTTCGTGGGTTGACTTAGGCATAAGAAGTTCATTCCCAGTCTAAGCATACGGAGTTCATTCCCAGTCTAGGATCAGACCGGACCGACGGTTACGGCAGCACATGCTGGGCTTGGGCATGTGCTGGTGCCACATTTTTCTTCATTGGGGCACCATCGCCGGAGCATCACCGGAGAACCTGACCAGCGGCATTGGGGTTCTGGTGATTGGGGGGCCGGGGTGGGTTGTGCACACATGATGTGCGATGGGTGCTGCTACTTGGCCCTTATATTGGCTCCCTATCCCTCATCAAGCCTCAAGAACTCACACCCCCTTAAAGAGCATTTGAGATTTTACAGGTTTGCTGCCAGTAGCCATTAAAGTGTCTGAAATGGGGACACTTTTTTCAAATGGTCACAAAATCTTGTACACTTCGAGTTTTTAGCTGAATTTTTTTGTGCACACCAACAAAAATACAAGGATCACAACTACCAAGTTTGGGGCGAAAACTTCTTCCGAAAAAATTTTAACAAATCCCAACTGTAAAAAGTTTCAAAAATCATGAAAAATAGAAAACGAGTCGTCTTGCCATGAAACTTCACGTGAAGGCTTAAGGGACCATTGTATGAATTTACAAGCCATAAAAATGGCATTGGCACACAGAAATATGAAGATGTGCCTAAACCCACCTACCACCCTATCAATCCACGGCTTGCGCATCCCATATCTCTGGCCCGCGTAGTGCCCGCCCGCCCGTCTGCCTGCTCGTTTCGTCGGTTGGCTTAGGCATACGGAGTTCATTCCCAGTCTAGATCAGACCGAACTGAGGGTTACGGCAGCAAGATCGACAGCACGCAGAGGGGGACCTGACCGATCCCTGGCTTGCGCATCCCGCCCCTCTGGTCGGCTGAGCACCCGTACGCTCGTTTTGTGAGTTGACTTAAGCATACGGAGTTCATTCCCAATCTAAGATCAGACCAGACCAAGGGTTTCGACAGCACATGCTGGGCTGGGGCTTGTGCTGGTGCCACATTTTTCTTCACCGGGACACCATCGTCGTATGATCACCGGAGAACCTGACCGACGGCATTAGGGTTCCGGTGATCGGGGGGTGTGCGCACATGATGTGCGATGGTGGCTGGTACTTGGGCCTTATATTGGCCCGCTATCCCTCATCAAACCTTGAGAACTCACACCCCCTTAAAGAGCATTTGAGATTTTACAAGTTTGCTGCCAGTAGCCATTAAAGTGTCTAGAATGGGGACACTTTTTGCAAATGGTCACAAAATCTTGTACACTTCGAGTTTTTACCTGAATTTTTTTGTGCATGCCAATAAAAATACAAAGATCATGTCTATCAAGTTTAGGGCCAAAATTCCTTCCAAAAAATTTTAAAAATCCCAAACCCACCTACCACCCTATCGATCCACGACTTGCACATCCCGTCTCTCTGGCCGGTGTAGTGCTCGCTCGTTTCGTCGGTTGGCTTAGGCATACGGAGTTCATTCACAATCTAAGATTGGACCAGACCAAGGGTTGCGGTAGTAGGATCGGCAGCACGTAGAGGGGGACCCGGTCGATCCCCGGCTTACGCATCCCGTCCCTCTGGCCGGCGCAGCGCCCGCACGCTCGTTTCGTGGGTTGACTTAGGCATACAGAGTTCATTACCAGTCTAAGCTTATGGAGTTCATTCCCAGCCTAAGATCGAACTGGACCGAGGGTTACGGCAGCACATGCTAGGCTCGGGCATGTGTTGGTGCCACATTTTTCTTCGTCGGGGCACCATCGCCGGAGAACCTGACCGACGGCATTGGGGTTTCAGCGATCGGGGGGGCCGGGGGGGTGTGCGTACATGATGTGCGATGGGTGCTGGTTCTTGGCCCTTATATTGGCCCCCTATCCCTCATAAAACCTTGAGAACTCACGCCCCCTTAAAGAACATTTGAGATTTTACAGGTTTGCTGCAGTAGCCATTAAAGTGTCTGAAATGGGGACACTTTTTTCAAATGGTCACAAAATCTTGTACACTTCGAGTTTTTAGCTGAGTTTTTTTGTGCATGCCAAAAAAAATACAGGATCACGTCTACCAAGTTTAGGGCCAAAAATCCTTCCGAAAAAATTTTAAAAAATGTCAAACCGAAAAAATTTTCAAAAATCATGAAAAATAGAAAACGAGTCGTCTTGCCATGAAACTTCACGTGAAGGCTTAAGGGACCATTGTATGAATTTACAAGGCATAAAAATGGCATTGGTATGTAGAAATATGAAGATGTGCCTAAACCCACCTACCACCCTATCGATCCACGGCATGCGCATCCCGTCTCTCTGGCCGACGTAGTGCCCCCCCGCCCGCCCGCCCGCTTGTTCCGTCGGTTGGCTTAGGCATACAGAGTTCATTCCTAGTCTAAGATCAGACCAAACCGAGGGTTGTGGTAGTAGGATCGGTAGCACACAGAGGGGGACCCGGTCGATCCCTGACTTTCACATCCCGCCCCTTTTGCTGGCTGAGCGCCCGCATGCTCGTTTCATGGGTTGACTTAGGTATACGGAGTTCATTCCCAGTCTAAGGATACGGAGTTCATTCCCAGTCTAAGACCGGACTAGACCGAAGGTTACAGCAGCACATGCTGGGCTCGGACATGTGCTGGTGCCGCATTTTTCTTCGTTGGGGCACCATCGCCGGAGAACCTGACCGGCTGCATTGGGGTTTCGACGATCGGGGGGGCGGGGTGGGTGTTCGAACATGATGTGCGATGGGTGCTGGTAATTGGCCCTTATATTGGCCCCCTATCCCTCATCAAACCTCGAGAACTCACACCCCTTTAAAGAGCATTTGAGATTTTACAGGTTTGCTGCCAGTAGCCATTAAAGTGTCTGAAATAGGGACACTTTTTTCGAATGGCAACAAAATCTTGTACACTTCGAGTTTTTAGCTGAATTTTTTGTGCATGCCAACAAAAATACAATGATCATGTCTACCAAGTTTGGGGCCAAAAATCTTTCCGAAAAAATTTTAAAAAATCCCGAACTGCAAAAAGTTTTGAAAATCATGAAAAATAGAAAACGAGTCGTCTTGCCATGAAACTTCACGTGAAGGCTTAAGGGACCATTGTATGAATTTACAAGCCATAAAAATGGCATTGGCATGCAGAAATATGAAGATGTGCCTAAACCCACCTACCACCCTATCGATCCACAGCTTGCGCATCCCGTCTCTCTGGCCGGCGTACTGTCCGCCCCACCCGACCAGCCGCTCGTTTCGTCGGTTGGCTTAGGCATACAGAGTTCATTCCTAGTCTAAGATTGGACCAGACCGAGGGTTGCAGCAGTAGGATCAGCAGCACGCAGAGGGAGACCCGGTCGATCCCTGGCTTGCGCATCCCACCCCTCTGGTCGGCTGAGCACCCGCACGCTCGTTTCGTGGGTTGACTTAGGCATACGGAGTTCATTCCCAATCTAAGCATACGGAGTTCATTCCCAGTCTAAGATTGAACTGGATTGAGGGTTGCGGCAGCACATGCTGGGCTCGAGCAAGTGTTGGTGCCGCATTTTTCTTCGCCGGGGCACCATCGTCAGAGCATCGCCAGAGAACCTGACCGGTGGCATTGGGGTTCCGGCGATCGGGGGGCCGGGGGGGTGTGTGCACATGATGTGCAATGGGTGCTGGTACCTGGCCCTTATATTGGCCCCCTATCCCTCATCAAACCTTGAGAACTCACACCCCCTTAAAGAGCATTTGAGATTTTACAGGTTTGCTGCCAGTAGCCATTAAGGTGTCTGAAATGGTGACACTTTTTTCAAATGGTAACAAAATCTTGTACACTTCGAGTTTTTAGCTGAATTTTTTTGTGCATGCCAAAAAAAATACAAGGATCATATTTGCCAACATTGGGACCAAAAATCTTCCCGAAAAAATTTCAAAAAATCTCAAACCGTAAAAAGTTTCAAAAATCGTTAAAAATAGAAAACGAGTCGTCTTACCATGAAACTCCACGTGAAGGCTTAAGGGACCATTGTATGAGTTCACAAGCCATAAAAATGGCATTGGCACTCAGAAATATGAAGATGTGCTTAAACCCACCTACCACCCTATCGATCCACGGCTTTCGCATCCTGTCTCTTTGGCCGGCGTAGTGCCTGCCCGCCCGCCCGCCCGCTCCTTTCGTCGGTTGGCTTAGGCATACGGAGTTCATTCCCAGTCTAAGATCAGGACGGACCGAGGGTTGCAGCAGCAGGATTGGCATCACACAGAGGGGGACCCGACCGATCCCCAGCTTGCGCATCCCGCCCCTCTGGCGGGCTTAGCACCCGCACGCTCGTTTCCTGGATTGAATTAGGTATACGGAGTTCATTCCCAGTCTAAGCATACGGAGTTCATTCCCAGTCTAAGATCGGATCGGATCGAGGGTTACGGTAGCACATGGTGGGCTCGGGCATGTGTTGGTGCCGCATTTTTCTTCGTCGAGGCACCATCGTCGGAGAACCTGATCGACGGCATTGGGGTTCCGACGATCGAGAGGGCCGGGGGGTTGTGCGCACATGATGTGCGATGGGTGCTGGTACTTGGCCCTTATATTGGCCCCCTATCCCTCATCAAACCTCGAGAACTCACACCCCCTTAAAAAGCATTTGAGATTTTACAGGTTTGCTGCCAGTAGCCATTAAAGTGTCTGAAATGGGGACACTTTTTTCAAATGGTCACAAAATCTTGTACACTACGAGTTTTTAGATGAATATTTTTGTGCATGCCAACAAAAATACAAGGATTACGTCTACCAAGTTTGGGGCCAAAACCCCTTCCAAAAAAATTTTAAAAAATCCTGAACCACAAAAAGTTTCAAAAATCATGAAAAATAGAAAATGAGTCGTCTTGCCATGAAACTTCACGTGAAGGCTTAAAGGACCAATTTATGAATTTACAAGCTATAAAAATGGCATTGGCACGTAGAAATATGAAGATGTACCTAAACCCACCTACCACCCTATCGATCCACGGCTTGCGCATCCCATCTCTCTGGCCGACGTAGTGCCCACCCGCACACCCGCCCGCTCATTTCGTCGGTTGGCCTAGGCATACAGAGTTCATTCCCAGTCTAAGATCGTACCGGACAGAGGGTTGCGGTAGCAAGATCGGCAGCATGCAGAATGGGACTCGATCGATCCTCGACTTACGCATCCCTTCCCTCTGGTCGGTTGAACGCCCGCACGTCCGTTTCGTGGGATGACTTAGGCATACGGAGTACATTCCCAGTCTAAGCATAGAAGTTCATTCCCAGTCTAAGATCAGACCGGACCGAGGGTTTTGGTAGCACATGCTGGGCTCGGGGCATGTGCTGGTGTCGTATTTTTCTTCATCGGGGCACCATCGCCGAAGCATTGTCGGAGAACTTGACCGGCGGCATTAAGGTTCTGGCGATCGGGGGGACCGGGGGGGTGTGCGCACATGATGTGCAATGGGTGCTTGTACTTGGCCCTTATATTTGCCCCCTATCCCTCATCAAACCTTGAGAACTCACACCCCCTTAAAGAACATTTGAGATTTTACAGGTTTGCTGCCAGTAGCCATTAAAGTGTCTGAAATGGGGACACTTTTTTTAAACGGTCACAAAATCTTGTACACTTTGAGTTTTTAGCTGAAGTTTTTTGTGCATGCCAACAAAAATACAAGGATCACGTCTACTAAGTTTGGGGCCAAAACTTCTTTCGAAAAAATTTTAAAAAATCCCGAACCATAAAAAGTTTCAAAAATCATGAAAAATAGAACACGAGTCGTCTTGCCATGAAACTTCATGTGAAGGCTTAAGGGACCATTGTATGAATTTACAAGCCATAAAAATGGCATTGGCACGCTGAAATATGAAGATGTGCCTAAACCCTCCTACCACCCTATCGATCCATAGCTTGCGCATCCCATCTCTCTGGCTGACGTAGTGCCCACCCGCCCACCCGCCCGCTCCTTTCGTCGGTACGGAGTTCATTCCCAATCTAAGATCAGACCGGACTGAGGGTTGCAGTAGTAGGATCAGCAGCACACAGAGGGGGACATGGCCGATCCCTGGCTTGCGCATCCATCCCTTCTGGCCGATTGAGCGCTCGTACGCTCGTTTCGTAGGTTGACTTAGGCATACGAAGTTTATTCCCAGTCTAAGCATATGGAGTTCATTCCCAGTCTAAGATCGGACCGGTCTGAGGGTTACGACAGCACATGCTGGGCTCGAGCATGTGCTGGTGCTGCATTTTTCTTCGTCGGGGCACCATCGTCGGAGCATCGTCAAAGAACCTGACTGGCGGCATTGGGGTTCCGACGATTGGGGGGGCCCGGGGGGTGTGCGCAAATGATGTGCGATGGGTACTGGTACTTGGCCCTTATATTGGACCCCTATCCCTCATCAAACCTCGAGAACTCACACCCCCTTAAAGAGCATTTGAGATTTTACAGGTTTGCTGCCAGTAGCAATTAAAGTGTTTGAAATGGGGACACTTTTTTCAAATGGTCACAAAATCTTGTACATTTCAAGTTTTTAGCTGAATTTTTTTGTGCATGCCAGCAAACGAACAAGGATCATGTCTACCAAGTTTGGGGCAAAACTCCCTCCGAAAAAATTTTAAAAAATCTCGAACCTCAAAAAGTTTCAAAAATCATGAAAAATAGAAAACGAGTCATCTTGCCATGAAACTTCACGTGAAGGATTAAGGGACCATTGTATGAATTTACAAGCCATAAAAATGGCATTGGCATGCAGAAATATGAAGATGTGCCTAAACCCACTTACCGCCCTCTCGTTTCGTTGGTTGGCTTAGGCATACGGAGTTCATTCCCAGTCTAAGATCAGATCGAACTGAAGGTTGTGGCAGGACCGACAGCATGTAAAGGGGGACCCGGTCGATCCTTGGCTTACGCATCGCGCCCCTCTGGCCGGTCGAGCGCCCGCACGCTCGTTTCGTGGGTTGACTTAGGCATACGGAGTTCATTACCAGTCTAAGCATGCGGAGTTCATTCCCAGTCTAAGATCGGACTGGACCGAGGGTTGCGGTAGCACATGCTGGGCTTGGGCACGAGCTGGTGCAGCATTTTTCTTCATCGGGGCACCATCGCCGGAGCATAGTCAGAGAACCTGACCGACGGCATTAAGGTTTCGACAATCGGGGGGTCGGGGGGTTGTGCTCAGATGATGTGCGATGGGTGCTGGTACTTGGCCCTTATATTGGCCCCCTGTCCCTCATCAAACCTCAAGTACTCACACCCCCTTAAAGAGCATTTGAGATTTTACAGGTTTGCTGCCAGTCGCCATTAAAGTGTCTGAAATGGGGATGCTTTTTTCAAATGGTCACAAAATCTTGTACACTTCGAGCTTTTAGCTGAATTTTTTTATGCATGCCAGAAAAAATACAAGGATCACGTCTACCAAGTTTGGGGCCAAAACTCCTTCCAAAAAAATTTTAAAAAATCCTGAATCGTAAAAAGTTTAAAAAATCATGAAAAATAGAAAACGAGTCGTCTTGCCATGAAACTTCATGTGAAGACTTAAGGGACCATTGTATGAATTTGCAATCCATAAAAATGGCATTCGCACACAGAAATATGAAGATGTTTCTAAACCCACCTACCACCCTTTCGATCCACGGCTTGTGCATCCCGTCTCTTTGGTCGGTGTAGTGCCTGCCCGCCCGCCCGCTCGTTTCGTCGGTTGGCTTAGGCATACGGAGTTCATTCCCCGTCTAAGATCAGACCGAACCGAGGGTTGTGGTAGCAGGATCTACAGCACGCAGAGGGGGACTCGGTCGATCCCCAGTTTGTGCATCCCGCCCATCTGGCCGACTGAGTGCTCGCACGCTAATTTCGTGCGTTCACTTAGGCATATGGAGTTCATTCCCAGTCTAAGCATACGGAGTTCATTCCCAGTCTAAGATCGGATCGGACCAAGGGTCGTGGTAGCACATGCTGGGCTCGGGCATGTGCTGGTGCCACATTTTTCTTCGCCGGGGCACCATCGTCAGAGTATCGCTGGAGAACCTGGCCAGCGGCATTGGGATTTCGACGATCGAGGGGCCGGGGGGGTGTTCACGCATGATGTACGATGGGTGCTGGTACTTGGCCCTTACATTGGCCCCCTATCCCTCATCAAACCTCGAGAACTCACACCCCGTTAAAGAGCATTTGAGATTTTACAGGTTTGCTGCTAGTAGCCATTAAAGTGTCTGAAATGGGCACACTTTTTTCAAATGGTCACAAAATCTTGTACACTTTGAGTTTTAGCTGAATTTTTTTATGCATGCCAACAAAAATACAACGGTCACGTTTACCAAGTTTGGGGCCAAAAATCCTTCTGAAAAAATTTTAAAAAATCCAAACTGCAAAAAGTTTCAAAAATCCTGAAAAATAGAAAACGAGTCGTCTTGCCATGAAACTTCACGTTAAGGCTTAAGGGACCATTGTATGAATTTAGAAGCCATAAAATGGCATTGGAATGTAGAAATATGAAGATGTGCCTAAACACAACTACCACCCTATCGATCCACGGCTTGCGTATCCCGTCTCTCTGGTCGACGTAGTGCCCGCCCGTCTGCCCGCTTTTTTCGTCGATTGGCTTAGGTATACGGAGTTCATTCCCAGTCTAAGATCAGACTGGACCTGAGGGTTGCGGCAGCAGGATTGGCAGCACACAGAGGGGGACCCGATCGATCCCCGACTTTCGTATCCTGCCCCTCTGGCAGGCTGAGCGCCCACACGCTCGTTTCATGGGTTGACTTAGGCATACGGAGTTCATTCCCAGTCTAAGCATATGGAGTTCATTCCCAGTCTAAGATCGGACCGGATCGAGGGTTACGACAGCACATTTTAGGCTCGGGCATGTGCTGGTGCTGCATTTTTCTTCGTCGGGACACCATCATCGAAGCATTGTCGGAGAACCTGACCGGCGGCATTGGGGTTCCGGTGATCGGGGGGCGGGAGGGTGTGCACACACGATATGCAATGGGTGCTGGTACTTGGCCCTTATATTGGCCCCCTATCCCTCATCAAACCTAGAGAGCTCACACCACCTTAAAGAGCATTTGAGATTTTTCAGGTTTGCTGCCAGTAGCCATTAAAGTGTATGAAATGAGGACCCTTTTTTCAAATGGTCATAAAATTTTGTACACTTCGAGTTTTTAGCTGAATTTTTTTTGCATGCCAACAAAAATACAAGGATCACGTCTACCAAGTTTAGGGCCAAAACTATTTTCGAAAAAATTTTAAAAAGTCTCGAACCGTAAAAATTTTCAAAAATCGTGAAAAATAAAAAACGAGTCGTCTTGCCATGAAACTTCACGTGAAGGCTTGAGGGACCATTGTATGAATTTACAGGCCATAAAAATGGCATTGGCATGCAAAAATATGAAGATGTGCCTAAACCCACCTGCCACCCTATCGATCTACGGCTTGCGCATCCCGTCTCTCTAGCCGACATAGTGCCCGCCTGCCCGTCCGCCCGCTCGTTTCGTCAGTTGGCTTAGGCATACAGAGATTATTCTCAGTCTAAGATCAAACCGGACCGAGGGTTACGACAGCAGGATCAACAGCATGTAGAGGGGGACCCGACTGATCCTCGGCTTGCGTATCCCGCCCCTCTGGCCGGCTGAGCACCCGCACGCTCGTTTCGTGGGTTCACTTAGGCATACGGAGTTCATTCCCGGTCTAAGCATCCGGAGTTCATTCGCAGTCTAACATTGAACCGGACCGAGGGTTACGGAAGCACAGGCTGGGGTCGAGCATGTGTTGGTGCCGCAGTTTTCTTCTCCAGGGCACCATCGTCAGAGCATCGTCGAAAAACCTGACCGACGACATTGGGGTTGCAGCGATCGGGGGGGTCGGGGGGTGTGTGCACATGATGTGCGATGGGTGCTGGTAGATGGCCCTTATATTGGCCTCCTATCCCTCATCAAACCTGAAGAACTCACACCCCCTTAAAGAGCATTTGAGATTATACAGGTTTGTTGCCAGTAGCCATTAAAGTGTGTGAAATGGGGACACTTTTTTCAAATGATCACAAAATCTTGTACACTTGGAGTTTTTAGCTGAATTTTTTTTTGCATACCAACAAAAATACAAGGATCACGCCTACGAGATTTGGGGCCAAAACTCCTTTCGAAAAGAATTTTAAAAAATCTTGAACTGCAAAAAGTTTTGAAAATCATGAAAAATAGAAAACGAGTCGTCTTGCAATGAAACTTCACGTGAAGGCTTAAGGGACCATTGTATGAATTTACAAGCCATAAAAATGGAATTGGTGCATAGAAATATGAAGATGTGCCAAAACCCACCTACCATCCTATCTATCCACGGCTTGCACATCTTGTCTCTCTCGTCGACTAGTGCCCGCCCGCCCGCTCATTTCGTCGGTTGGCTTAGGCATACGGAGTTCATTCCCAGTCAAAGATCAGACCGGATCGAGGGTTGTAGCATTAGGATTGACAGCACGCAGAAGGGGACCCGGTCGATCCCCGACTTGCGCATCCCGCCCCTCTGGCCGGCTGAGCACCCGCACGCTCATTTCGTGGGTTGACTTTGGCATACGGAGTTCATTCCCAGTCTAAGCATATGGAGTTCATTCCCAATATAAGATCGGATCAGACCGAGGGTTGCGACAGCACATGCTGGGCTCGGGCATGTGTTGGTGCCGCATTTTTCTTCGTCAGGGCACCATCACCGGAGAACCTGACTGACGGCATTGGGGTTCTGACGATCGGGGGGGCCGGGGCGGGTGTGCGCACATGATGTGCGACAGGTGCTGGTACTTGGCCCTTATATTGGCCCCCTATCCGTTATCAAACCTCGAGAACTTGCACCGCCTTAAAGAGCATTTGAGATTTTACAGGTTTGCTGCCAGTAGCCATTAAAGTGTCTGAAATGGCGACATTTTTTTCAAATGGTCACAAAATCTTGTACACTTCGAGTTTCTAGCTGAATTTTTTTGTGCAAGCCAACAAAAATACAAGGATCATGTCTACATAGTTATGGGCAAAACTCCTTTTGAAAAAATTTTAAAAAATCCCGAACCGCAAAAAGTTTCGAAAATCATGAAAAATAGAAAACGAGTCGTTTTGGCATGAAACTTCACGTGAAGGCTTAAGGGACCATTGTATGAATTTACAAGCCATAAAAATGGCATTGGCATGTAGAAATATGAAGATATGCCTAAACCCACCTACCACCCTATCGATACACGGCTTGCGCATCTCGTCTCTCTGGCCGACGTAGTGCCCGCCCTCCCGCCCGCTCGTTTCGTCGGTTGGCTTAGGCATACGGAGTTCATTCCCAATCTAAGATTGAACCGGTCTGAGGGTTGTGGCAGCAGGATTGCCAGCATGCAGAGGGGGACCCGATCGATCCCCGGTTTGCGTATCCCGCCCCTCTGGTCGGCTGAGTGCCCGAATGCTCGTTTCGTGGGTTGACTTAGGCATACAGAGTTCATTCCCAGTCTAAGCATACATAGTTCACTCCCAGTCTAAGATCAGACCAGACCGAGGGTTGCGGCAGCACATGCTGGGCTCGGGCATGTGCTGCTGCCGCATTTTTCTTCGTCGGGCCACCATCGCTGGAGCATCGTCGGAGAACCTGACCGACGGCGTTAGGGTTTCGGCGATCGGGGGGCCGAGGGGAGGTGTGTGCACATGATGTGCAATGGGTGCTGGTACTTAGCCCTTATATTGGCCCCCTATCACTCATCAAACCTCAAGTACTCACACCCCCTTAAAGAGCATTTGAGATTTTACAGGTTTGCAGCCAGTAGCCATTAAAGTGTTTGAAATGGGGAAACTTTTTGCAAATGGTCACAAAATCTTGTACACTTCGAGTTTTTAGCTGAATTTTTTTGTGCATGCCAAAAAAAATACAAGGATCACGTCTACCAAGTTTGGGGCCAAAACTCCTTCCAAAAAAATTTTACAAAATCCCGAACCGTAAAAAGTTTCAAAAATCATGAAAAATAGAAAACAAGTCGTCTTGCCATGAAACTTCACGTGAAGGCTTAAGGGGCCATTGTACAAATCTAAAAGGCATAAAAATGGCATTGGCATGCAGAAATATGAAGATGTGCATAAACTCACCTACCACCCTATCGATCCACGGCTTGCGCATCCCATCTCTCTGGACAGCGTAGTGCTCGCCCGCCCACTCGTTTCATCGGTTGGCTTAGGCATATGGAGTTCATTCCTAGTCTAAGATCAGACCAGACTGAGGGTTGCAGCAGCAGGATCGACAGCACGTAGAGGGGGACTCTGTCGATCCCCGACTTGTGCGTCCCACCCCTCTGGCCGGCTGAGTGCCCGCACTAATTTCGTGGGTTGACATAGGCATACGGAGTTCAATCCCAGTCTAAACATACGGAGTTCATTCCTAGTCTAAGATCAGACTGGACCGAGGGTTGTGATAGCACATTCTGGGCTTGGGCATGTGCTGGTACCACATTTTTCTTTGTCGGGGCACCATTGCCGGAGCATCGTCGGAGAACCTGACCGGCGATGTTGGGGTTCCGACGATCGAGGGGGCTGGGGGGTGTGCGCACATAATGTGTGATGGGTGCTGGTACTTGGCCCTTATAATGGCCCCCTATCCCTCATCAAACCTTAAGAACTCACACCCCCTTAAAGAGCATTTGAGATTTTACAGGTTTGCTGCCAGTAGCCATTAAAGTGTCCGAAATGGGGACACTTTTTTCAAATGGTCACAAAATCTTGTAGACATCGAGTTTTTAGCTGAATTTTTTTGTGCATGGCAACAAATGTACTAAGATCACGTCTACCAAGTTTAGGCCAAAAATCCTTTCAAAAAAATTTTAAAAAATCCCAAACCGCAAAAAGTTTCAAAAATCATGAAAAATAGAAAACGAGTCGTCTTGCCATGAAACTTCACGTGAAAGCTCAAGGGACCATTGTATGAATTTACAAGGCATAAAAATGGCATTGGCACATAGAAATATGAAGATGTGCCTAAACCCACCTACCACCCTATCAATCCACAGCTTGCGCATCCCGTCTCTCTAGCCGGTCTAGTGCCCGCCCTCCCGCTCGTTTCGTCGGTTGGCTTAGGCATACGGAGTTCATTCCCAGTCTAAGATTGGACCAGACCGAGGGTTGTGGCAGTAGGATCGGTAGCACGTAGAGGGGGACCCGACCGATCCCCGGCTTGCGCATCCCACCCCTCTGGCCGGTGGGGCACCCGCACGCTCATTTCGTGGGTTGACATAGGCATACGGAGTTCATTCCCAATCTAAGCATACGGAGTTCATTCCCAGTCTATGATCAGACTGGACTGAGGCTTGCAGCAGCACAGGCTGGGCTCTGGTATGTGTTGGTGCCGCATTTTCTTCATCGGGGCACCATCGTCGGAGAACCTGATCGACGGCATTGGGGTTCCGACGATCGGGGGGGCCGGGGGGTGTGTGCGCACTTGATGTGTGATGGGTGCTGGTACTTGGCCCTTTTATTGGCCCCCTATCCCTCATCAGACCTCGAGAACTCACACCCCCTGAAAGAGCATTTGAGATTTTACAGGTTTGCTGCCAATAGCCATTAAAGTGTCTGAAATGGGGACACTATTTCCAAATGGTCACAAAATCTTGTACGCAGAGGGGGACCCGGCCGATCCCCGACTTGCGCATCCCGCCCCTCTGCCCAGCTGAGCGCCCACACGCTCATTTCGTGGGTTCACTTAGGCATATGTAGTTCATTCCCAGTCAAAGATCGGACTGGACGGAGGGTTCTGGCAGCACATGCTGGGCTCTGGCATGTGCTGGTGCTGCATTTTTCTTCGTCGGGGCACCATCACCGGAGCATCGCCAGAGAACCTGACCGACGTCATTGGGTTCCGACAATAGGGGGCCAGGGGGTGTGCACACATGATGTGCGATGGGTGCTGGTACTTGGCCCTTATATTGGCCCCCTATCCCTCGTCAAACCTTGAGAACTCACCACCCCTTAAAGAGCATCTTAGATTTTACAGGTTTTCTGCCAGTAGCCATTAAAGTGTCTAAAATGGGCACATTTTTTTCAAATGGTCACAAAATCTTGTACACTTCGAGTTTTTAGATGAATTTTTTTGTGCATGAAAACAAAAATACAAGGATCACGTCTACGATGTTTAGGGCCAAAACTCCTTTCGAGAAAATTTTAAAAAATCCCGAACCGTAAAAAGTTTCAAAAATCATGAAAAATAGAAAATGAGTCGTCATGCCATGAAACTTCACGTGAAGGCTTAAGGGACCATTGTATCAATTTACAGGCCATAAAAATGGCATTGGCACGCAGAAATGTGAAGATGTGCCTAAACCCACCTACCACCCTATCGATCCACGGCTTGCACATCCTGTCTCTCTGGTCGGCGTTGTGCCCGCCCGCTCGCCCGCTCATTTCGTCGGTTGGCTTAGGCATGCGGAGTTCATTCCCAATCTAAGATCAGACCGAATCGAGGGTTGCGGCAGAGGATCGACAGCATGCAGAGGGGGACCCGGTTGATCCCCGGCTTGCGCATCCTGCCTCTCTGGCCGGTTGAGCACCCGTACGCTCGTTTCATGGGTTGACTTAGGCGTACGGAGTTCATTCCCAGTCTAAGCATACGGAGATCATTCCCAGTCTAAGCATACGGAGTTCTTTCCCATTCTAAGATCAGACCGAACCGAGGGTTATGATAAAACAAGTTAGGCTCAGGCATGTGTTGGTGCCGTATTTTTCTTCATCGGGGCACCATCGTCGGAGCATCGCCGGAGAACCTGATCGGTGGCATTGGGGTTTCGGAGATCGGGGGGGTCGGGGGGAGTGCGCACATGATGTGCGATGGGTGCTACTACTTGGCCCTTATATTGGCCCCCTATCCCTCATCAAACCTCGAGAACTCACACCCCCTTAAAGAGCATTTGAGATTTTACAGGTTTGCTGCTAGTAGCCATTAAAGTGTCTGAAATGGGGACACTTTTTTCAAATGATCACAAAATCTTGTACACTTCGAGTTTTTAGCTAAATTTTTTTGTGCAACAAATAAAAATACAAGGATCACGTCTACCAAGTTTGGGGCCAAAACTCCTTAAGAAAAAATAATAAAAAATCTCGAACCGTAAAAAGTTTAAAAAATCATCAAAAATAGAAAACGAGTCGCCTTGCCATGAAACTTCACTCGAAGGCTTAAGGGACCATAGTATGAATTTACAAGCCATAAAAATGGCATTGGCATGCAGAAATATGAAGATGTGCCTAAACCCACCTACCACCCTATCGATCCACGGCTTGCGCATCCAGTCTCTCTGGCCGGCGTAGTGCCCGCCTGTCCGCCCGCTCGTTCATTTCATCGGTTGGCTTAGTCATACGAAGTTCATTCCCAGTCTAAGATCAGACCAGACCGAGGGTTGCGATAGCAGGATCGGTAGCACGCAGAGGGGGACCTGGCCGATCCCCAGCTTGTGCATCCCGCCCCTCTGGCCGGCTGAGCACCCGCACGGTCGTTTTGTGGGTTGACTTAGGCATATGGAGTTGATTCCCAGTCTAAGATCGGATCAGACCAAGGGTTACGATAGCACATGCTGGGCTCAGGCATGTTTTGGTGCCACATTTTTCTTCATCGGGGCACCATCGTCAGAGCATCGCAGGAGAACCTAACCGGTCGCATTGGGGTTCCGACGACGGAGTTTTGGCCCCAAACTTTGTAGACATGATCCTTGTATTTTTTTTGGCATGCACAAAAAAATTCAGTTAAAAACTCGAAGTGTACAAGATTTTCTGACCATTTGAAAAAAGTGTCCCCATTTCAGACACTTTAATGGCTACTGGTAGCAAACCTGTAAAATCTCAAATGCTGTTTAAAGGGGTGTGAGTTCTCGAGGTTTGATGAGGGATAGAGGGCCAATATAAGGGCCAAGTACCAGCACCCATCGTACATCATGTACGCACACCCCCCGACCCCCGGATCGTCGAAACCCCAATGCCGTCGGTCAGGTTCTCTGGCGATGGTGCCCCGACAAAAAAAATATGGCACCAGCACATGCTCGAGCCCAGGATGTGCTACCGCAACCCTCGGTCCGGTTTGAACTTAGACTGGGAATGAACTCCGTATGCTTAGACTGGGAATGAACTCCGTATGCTTAAGTCAACCCATGAAACGAGCGTCCGGGCGCTCAGTCGGCCAGCGGGGTGGGATGCGTAAGCCGAGGATCGACTGGGTCCCCCTCTACGTGCTGTCGATCCTACTACCATAACCCTCGATCTGTTCTGATCTTAGACTGGGAATGAACTCCATATGCCTAAGCCAACCGACGAAATGAGCGAGCAAGCGGGCGGGCGGGCACTACGTCGGCCAGAAAGACGGGATGCACAAGCCGTGGATCGATAGGGTGGTAGGTGGGTTTAGGCATATCTTCATATTTCTGCATGCTAATGCCATTTTTATGGCTTGTAAATTCATACAATACTCCTTTAAGCCTTCAAGTGAAGTTTCATGGCAAAACGACTCATTTTCTATTTTTCATGATTTTTGAAATTTTTTATGGTTTGGGATTTTTTAAAATTTTTTCGGATAGATTTTTTGCCCCAAACTTGGTAGACATGATCCTTGTATTTTTTTTCGCATGCACAAAAAAATTCAACTAAAAACTCAAAGTGTAGAAAATTTTGTGACCATTTGAAAAAATTGTTCCCATTTCAGACACTTTAATGGCTACTGGCAGCAAACCTGTAAAATCTCAAATGCTCTTTAAGGGGGTGTGAGTTCTCAAGGTTTGGTGAGGGATAGTGGGCCAATATAAGGGCCAAGTACCAGCACCCATTGCACATCATGTGCGCACACCCCCCGGCCCCCTCGATCGTCGAAAACCCATTGCTGCCAGTCAGGTTCTCCGACGATGCTCTGGCGATGCTGCCCCGACGAAGAAAAATGCGGCACCAGCACATGCTCGAGCCCAGCATATGCTGTCGCAACCCTCGATGCAGTCCGATCTTAGACTAGGAATGAACTCCGTATGCTTAGACTGGGAATAAACTCCGTATACCTAAGTCAACCCACCGAAACGAGCGTGCGGGCGCTCAGCCAGCAAGAGGGGCGGCATGCATAAGCCGGGGATCGGCCGAGTCCCCCTCTGTGTGCTGTCTATCCTGCTGCCACAACCCTCGGTCCGGTCTGATCTTAGACTGGGAATGAATTCCATATGTATAAGCCAACCGACGAAACGAGCGAGCAGGCGGGTGGGCGGGCACTACGCTGGCCAGAAAGATGAGATGCATAAGCCGTGGATAGATAAGATGGTAGGTGGGTTTAGGCACATCTTCATATTTCTGCATGCCAATGCGATTTTTATGGCTTGTAAATTCATACAATTGTCCCTTAAGCCTTCATGTGAAGTTTCATGGCAAGACAACTCGTTTTCTATTTTTCATGATTTTTTAAACTTTTTGCGGTTCAGGATTTTTTAAAATGTTTTCGGAAGGAGTTTTGGCCCCAAACTTGGTAGATGTGATCCTTGTATTTTTCTTGGCATGCACAAAAAAATTCAGCAAAAAACTCGAAATGTACAAGATTTTGTGACCATTTCAAAAAAGTGTCCCCATTTCAGACACTTTAATTGCTACTTGCAGCAAACCTGTAAAATCTCAAATGCTCTTTAAGGAGGTGTAAGTTCTTGAGGTTTGATGAGGGATGGGGGGCCAATATAAGGGCCAAGTACCAGCACCCATCACACATCATCTGCTTACACCCCCCCGGTCCCCCCGATCGCCAGAACCCCAATGCCGTCGGTCAGGTTCTCCGGTGATGCTCCGGCAATGGTGCCCCAATGAAGAAAAATGCGACACCAGCACATGCCCGAACCCAATATGAGCTGCTGCAACCCTCAGTCCGGTCTGATCTTAGATGGGAATGAACTCCGTATGCTTAGACTGGGAATGAACTTCGTATGCCTAAGTCAACCAATGAAACGAGCGTGCGGGCGCTCAGCAGGCCAGAGGGGCGGGATGCACAAGCCGGGGATCGGCCGAGTCCCCCTCTGCATGCTATCGATCCAGCTACCACAACCCTTGGTCTGGTCTGATCCTAGACTGGGAATGAACTCCGTATGCGTAAACCAACTGACGAAACGAGCAGGCGAACGGGCGGGCGGGCACTACGTCGGCCAGAGAGACAGGGTGCGCAAGCTGTGGATCGATAGGGTGGTAGGTGGGTTTAGGCACATCTTCATATTTCTGCGTGCCAAGGCCATTTTTATAGCTTGTAAATTCAAACAATGGTCCCTTAAGCCTTCACGTGAAGTTTCATGGCAAGACGACTCGTTTTTTATTTTTCACGATTTTTGAAACTTGTTGCGGATCAGAATTTTTTAAAATTTTTTTGGAAGGATTTTTTACCCCAAACCTGGTAGACGTGATCCTTGTATTTTTGTTGGCATGCATAAAAAAAATCAGCTAAAAACGCGAAGTGTACAAGATTTTGTGACCATTTGAAAAAAGTGTCCCTATTTCAGACACATTAATGGCTACTGGCAACAAACCTGTAAAATCTCAAATGCTCTTTAAGGGGGTGTGAGTTCTTGAGGTTTCATGAGGGATAGGGGGCCAATATAAGGGCCAAGTACCAGCACCCATCGCACATCATGTGCGTACAGCCCCCTCGGCCCCCCTCATTGCCGGAACTTAGACTGGGATGCACAAGTCGGGGATCGGTCGAGTCCCCCTCTGCATGCTATCGATCCAGCTACCGCAACCCTCGATCCGATCTGATCCTAGACTGGGAATGAACTCCGTATGCCTAAGCCAACTGACGAAACGAGCAGGCGAGCGGGCGGCCGGGCACTATGCAGGCCAGAGAGACAGGATGCGCAAGCCGCGGATCGATAGGGTGGTAGGTGGGTTTAGGCACATCTTCATATTTCTGCGTGCCAAGGCCATTTTTATAGCTTGTAAATTCAAACAATGGTCCCTTAAGCCTTCACGTGAAGTTTCATGGCAAGACGACTCGTTTTCTATTTTTCACGATTTTTGAAACTTGTTGCGGATCAGAATTTTTTAAAATTTTTTTGGAAGGATTTTTTACCCCAAACCTGGTAGACGTGATCCTTGTATTTTTTTTGGCATGCATGAAAAAAATCAGCTAAAAACGCGAAGTGTACAAGATTTTGTGACCATTTGAAAAAAGTGTCCCTATTTCAGACACATTAATGGCTACTGGCAACAAACCTGTAAAATCTCAAATGCTCTTTAAGGGGGTGTGAGTTCTTGAGGTTTCATGAGGGATAGGGGGCCAATATAAGGGCCAAGTACTAGCACCCATCGCACATCATGTGCGTACACGCCCCCTCGGCCCCCCTCATTGCCGGAACCCCAATGCTCTTTAAGGGGGTGTGAGTTCTCAAGGTTTGATGAGGGATTAGGGACCAATATAAGGGCCAAGTACCAGCACCAATCACACATCATGTGCGCACACCCCCCAGCCCCCCCGATCGCTAGAACCCTAATGCCGTCGATCAGGTTCTCTGTGATGCTCCGGCGATGGTGCCTCGACGAAGAAAAATGCGGCACCAACACATGCCCGAGCCCAGCATGTGCTGCCGCAACCCTCAGCCCGGTCTGATCTTAGACTGGGAATGAACTCCATATGCCTAAGTCAACCCACAAAACAAGCATGCGGGCACTCAGCCAACCAGAGGGGCTGGTTGCGTAAGCCGGGGATCGGTAGGGTCCCCCTCTGCGTGCTGCCGATCCTACAGTCGCAACCCTTGGTCTGGTCCGATCTTAGACTAGGAATGAACTTTGTATGCCTAAGCCAATTGACAAAATGAGCGGGCGAGCGGGCGGGCACTACGCCGGCCAGAGAGACGGGATGCGCAAGTCGTGGATCGATAGGGTGGTAGGTGGGTTTAGGCACATCTTTATATTTCTGAATGCCAATGCCATTTTTATGGCTTGTAAATTCATACAATGGTCCCTTAAGCCTTCACGTGAAGTTTCATGGCAAGACAACTCCTTTTCTATTTTTCATGATTTTTGAAACTTTTTGTGGTTCGGGATTTTTTTTAAATTTTTTTGAAAGGAGTTTTGGCCCCAAACTTGGTAGACGTGATCCTTGTATTTTTGTTGGCATGCACAAAAAAATTAAACTAAAAACTCGAAGTGTACAAGATTTTGTGACCATTTGAAAAAAGTGTCCCCATTTCGAACACTTTAATGGCTACTGGCAGCAAACCTGTAAAATCTCTAATGCTCTTTAAGGGGGTGTGAGTCTCGAGGTTTGATGAGGGATAGGGGGCCAATATAAGGGCCAAGTATCAGCACCCATCACACATCATGTGCGCACACCCCCCAGCCCCCCCGATCGTTGGAACCCCAATGCCGTCGGTCAGGTTCTCCGACGATGCTCCGGTGATGGTGCCTCGACGAAGAAAAATGCGGCACCAGCACATGCCCGAGCCCAGCATGTGCTGTCGCAACCCTCGGTCTGGTCTAATCTTAGACTGGGAATGAACTCCATATGCTTAGACTGGGAATGAACTCCGTATGCCTAAGTCAACCCACAAAATGAGCGTACGGGCATTCAGCCGACCAGAGGGGCAGGTGCGCAAATCGGGGATCATTCATATCCCCGTCTACGTGCTGCTGATCCAGCAACTGCAACCCTCGGTCTGATCCTATCTTAGACTGGGAATGAACTCCGTATGCCTATGCCAACCGACGAAACGAGCGGGCGGGCGGACGAGCAGGCACTACGCCAGCCAGAGAGACGGGATGCGTAAGCTGTGGATCGATAGGGTGGTAGGTGTGTTTAGACACCTCTTCATATTTTTGCATGCCAATACCATTTTTTTGGCTTGTAAATTCATACAATTGTCCCTTAAGCCTTCACGTGAAGTTTCATGGCAAGACGACTCGTTTTCTATTTTTCATAATTTTTGAAACTTTTTACGGTTCAGGATTTTTTAAAATTTTTTCAAAAGGTGTTTTGGCCCCAAACTTGGTAGACGTGATCCTTGTATTTTTTTTGGCATGCCCAAAAAAATTCAACTAAAAACTCGAAGTGTACAAGATTTTGTGACCATTCGAAAAAAGTGTCCCCATTTCAGACACTTTAATGGCTACTACTAGCAAACCTGTAAAATCTCAAATGCTCTTTAAGGGGGTGTGAGTTCTCGAGGTTTAATGAGGGATAGGGGGCCAATATAAGGGCCAAGTACCAGCAGCCATTGCACATCATGTGCGCACACCCCCTAGCCCCCCCGATCGTCGGAACCTCAATGCCACCGATCAGGTTCTCGGCGATGCTCCGACGATGGTGCCCCGGCAAAGAAAAATGCGGCACCAGCACATGTCCGAGCCCAGCATGTGCTACCACAACCCTCGGTCCAATCCGATCTTAGACTAAGAATGAACTCCATATGCTTAGACTGGGAATGAACTCCGTATGCCTAAGTCAACCCACGAAATGAGCGGGCGGGCGCTCAGCCGGCCAGAAGGGCGGTATGCACAAGCCGGGGATCGGTCGGGTCCCCCTCTACGTGCTACTAATCCTGCTGCCACAACCCTCAGTCTGGTCCAATCTTAGACTGGGAATGAACTCCGTATGCCTAAGCCAAATGACGAAACGAGCGGGCGGGTGGACGGGCAGGCGGGCACTACGTCGGCCAGAGAGACGGGATGCGCAAGCCATGGATCGATAGGATGGTTGGTGGGTTTAGGCACATCTTCATATTTTTGAGTGCCAATGCCATTTTTATGGCTTGTAAATTCATACAATGGTCCCTTAAGCCTTCACGTGAAGTTTAATGGCAAGACGACTCGTTTTCTATTTTTCATGATTTTCAAAAATTTTTGTGGTTTGCCATTTTTTAAAAATTTTTTCAGAAGGATTTTTGGCCCCAAACTTGGTAGACGTGATCCTTGTATTTTTTTTGGCTTGTACAAAAAAATTCAGCTAAAAACTCGAAGTGTACAAGATTTTGTGACAATTTGAAAAAAATGTCCCCATTTCAGAGACTTTAATGGCTACTAGCAGCAAACCTGTAAAATCTCAAATGCTCTTTAAGGGGGTGTGAGTTCTCAAGGTTTGATGAGGGATAGGGGGCCAATATAAGGTCCAAGTACCAGCAGCCTTCATACATCATGTGCGCACACCCCCCGGACCCCCCGATCGCCGGAACCTCAATGCCGCAGATTAGGTTCTCCAGCGATGCTCCGGCGATGGTGCCCCGACGAAGAAAAATGTGGCACTGGCACATGCCCGAGCCCAGCATGTGCTGCTGCAACCCTCGATCTGGTCCGATCTTAGACTGGGAATGAACACCGTATGCTTAGACTGGGAATGAACTCCGTATGCCTAAGTCAACCCACGAAACGAGCGTGCGGGCGCTCAGTCAGCCAGAGGGGCGGGATGCGCAAGCCGGGGATCGGCCGGGTCCCCCTCTACATGCTGCCGATACTGCTGTCGCAACCCTCGGTCTGGTCCGATCTTAGACTACGTATGAAGTCCATATGCCTAAGTTAACCGACGAAATGAGCGGACGAGCGGGCGGTCGGGTGGGCACTACGCCGGCCTAAGAGACGGGATGCGCAAGTCGTGGATCGATAGGGTGGTGGTCGGTTTGGGCACATCTTCATATTTCTGCATGCAAATGCCATTTTTATGGCTTGTAAATTCATACAATGGTCCCTTAAGCCTTCACATGAAGTTTCATGGCAAGACAACTCATTTTTTATTTTTCATGATTTTTGAAACTTTTTGCGGTTCAGGATTTTTTAAAATTTTTTCAGAAGGATTTTTGGCCCCAAACTTGGTAGACGTGATCCTGGTATTTTTTTTGGCATGCATAAAAAAATTCAGCTAAAAACTCAAAGTGTACAAGATTTTGTGACCATTTGAAAAAAGTGTCCTCATTTCAGACACTTTGATTGTTACTGGCAGCAAACCTATAAAATCTCAAATGCTCTATAAGGGGGTGTGAGTTCTCAAGGTTTGATGAGCGATAGGGGGCCAATATAAGGGCTAGGTCCTAGCACCCATCGCACATCATGTGCGCACACCCCCTGGCCCCCTCGATCGCCGGAACCCTAGTGCCGACAGTCGGGTTCTCCGACGATGCTCCGGTGATGGTGCCCTGGTGAAGAAAAATGCATTACCAGCACATGCTCGAGCCCAGCATGTGCTGTCGCAACCCTCGGTCCGGTCTGATCTTAGACTGGGAATGAACTCCGTATGCTTAGACTGGGAATGAACTTCGTATGCCTAAGTCAACCCACGAAACGAGCGTCCGGGCGCTCAGCAGGCCAGAGGGGCGGGATGCGCAAGCCGGGGATCGATCGGGTCCCTTTCTGCGTGCTGCCGATCCTACTGCCACAACCCTCTATCCGGTCTGATCTTAGACTGGGAATGAACTTCGCATGCCTAAGCCAACTGACGAAATGAGTGGGCGGGCGGGAGGGCATTACGCCGGCCGGAGAGACGGGATGCGCAAGCCGTGGATCGATAGGGTGGTAGGTGGGTTTAGGCACATCTTCATATTTTTGCATGCCAATGCCATTTTTATGGCTTGTAAATTGATACAATGGTCCCTTAAGCCTTCACGTGAAGTTTTATGGCAAGACGACTCGTTTTCAATTTTTCATGATTTTCGAAACTTTTTACGGTTCAGGATTTTTTAAAATTTTTTTGGAAGGAGTTTTGGCCCCAAAATTTGTAAACATGATCCTTGTATTTGTGTTGGCATGCATAAAAAAATACAAAGTGTAGAAGATTTTGTGACCATTTGAAAAAAGTGTCCCCATTTCAGACACTTTAATGGCTACTGGCAGCAAACCTATAAAATCTCAAATGCTCTTTAAGGGGGTGTGAGTTCTCGAGGTTTGATTAGGGATAGGGGGCCAATATAAGGGCCAAGTACCAGCACCCATCGCACATCATGTGCGCACACCCCCTTGACCCCCCGATTGTCGGAACCCCAATACCGCCGGTCAGGTTCTCTGGCGATGCTCCGGTGATGGTGCCCCAGCAAAGAAAAATGTGGCACCAGCACATGCTCGAGCCCAGTATGTGCTACTGCAACCTGTGGTTCAATCCGATCTTAGACTGGGAATAAACTGCCGTATGCTTAAGTCAACCCATGAAACGAGCGTGCGGGGGCCCAGCCGGCCAGAAAGGCTGGATGCGTAAGCCGGGGATCGATTGGGTCCCTCTCTGCGTGCTGCCGATCCTGCTGCCGCAACCCTTGATTCGGTCCGATCTTAGACTTTGCCCCAAACTTGGTAGACGTGATCCTTGTATTTTTGTTGGCATGCACAAAAAAATTCTGCTAAAAACTCGAAGTTTACAAGATTTTGTGACCATTTGAAAAAAGTGTCCTCATTTCAGAAACTTTAATGGCTACTGACAGCAAACTTGTAAAATCTCAAATGCTCTTTAAGGGGGTGTGAGTTCTCAAGGTTTGATGAGGGATAGCGGGCCAATATAAGGCCAAGTACCAGCTCCCATCACACATCATGTGCGCACACCACCCCCCGCCCCCCGATCGTCGGAACCCCAATGTTGCCGGTCAGGTTCTCCGGCGATGGTGCCTCGACGAAGAAAAATGCAGCACCAGCAAATGCCCGAGCCTAGCATGTGTTACCGCAACGCTCGGTCTGGTCCGATCTTAGACTGG
Source organism: Durio zibethinus (assembly GCF_002303985.1). The sequence goes on from NW_019168048.1 coordinate 17,022,358, forward strand.
AATGAACTCCATATGCTCAGAGTGGGAATGAACTCCGTATGCCTAAGTCAACCCACGAAACGAGTGTGCGGGCGCTCAACCGGCCAGAGGGGCAGGATGCACAAGCTGGGGATCGGTCGGGTCCCCCTCTGTGTTTTGTCAATCCTACTGCCCCAACCCTCAGTCTGATCTGATCTTAGACTGGGAATGAACTTCGTATGCCTCAGCCAACCGAAGAAATGAGCGGGCGGGCCGGCGGGCAGGCACTACTTCGACCAGAGAGACGGGATGCGCAAGCCGTGGATCGATAGGGTGGTAGGTGGGTTTAGGCACATCTTCATATTTCTATGTGCCAATGATATTTTCATGGCTTGAAAATTCATACAGTGGTCCCTTAAGATTTCACGTGAAGTTTCATGGCAACACGACTCGTTTTCTATTTTTCACGATTTTTAAAACTTTTTACGATTCGGGATTTTTTAAAATTTTTTCGAAAGGAGTTTTGGCCCCAAACTTGGTAGACGTGATCCTTGTATTTTAGTTGGCATGCACAAAAAATTCAGCCAAAAACTCAAAGTGTACAAGATTTTGTGACCATTCGAAAAAAGTGTCCCCATTTCAGACAATTTAATGGCTACTGGCAGCAAACCTATAAAATCTCAAATGCTCTTTAAGGGGGTGTGAGTTCTTGAGGTTTGATGAGGGATAGGGGGCCAATATAAGGGCCAAGTACCAGCACCCATCGCACATCATGTGCAAACACCCCCCGGGCCCCCCGATCGTCGGAACCCCAATGTCGCCAGTCAAGTTCTCCGATGATGCCCCGACGAAGAAAAATGCGGCACCAACACATGCTCGAGCCCAACATGTGCTGCCGTAACCCTTGGTCCAATCCGATCTTAGACTGGGAATGAACTCCGTATGCCTAAGTCAACCCACGAAACGAGCGTGCGGGTGCTCAGCCAGCCAGAGGGGCGGGATGCACAAGCCAGGGATTGGCTGGGTCCCCCTCGCGTGCTGTTGACCCTGCTGCCGCAACCCTCGGTCCTGTCCGATCTTACATTGGGAATGAACTCTGTATGCCTAAGCCAACCGACGAAACGAGCGGGCAGGCAGGCAGGCAGGCACTACGTCGGCCAGAGAGACGGGATGCGCAAGCCGTGGATCGATAGGGTGGTAGGTGGGTTAAGGCACATCTTCATATTTCTATGTGCCAATGCCATTTTTATGGCTTTTAAATTCATACAATGGCCCCTTAAGCCTTCACATGAAGTTTCATGGCAAGATGACTCGTTTTCTATTTTTCACGATTTTGAAAACTTTTTACGGTTCGGGATTTTTTAAAATTTTTTCGAAAGGGGTTCTCAGCCCAAACTTGGTAGACATGATCCTTGTATTTTTGTTGGCATGCACAAAAAACTTCAGCAAAAAACTCGAAGTGTACAAGATTTTGTGACCATTTGAAAAAAGTGTCCCCATTTCAGACACTTTAATGGCTACTGGTAGCAAACCTGTAAAATCTCAAATGCTCTTTAAGGGGGGGTGAGTTCTCAAGGATTGATGAGGGATAGGGGGCCAATATAAGGGCCAAGTACCAGCACCCATCGCACATCATATGCACACACCCCCTGGCCCCCCCGATCGTCGAAACCCTAAGGCCGCCGGTCAGGTTCTCCGGCAACGCTACAGCGATGGTGCCCCGACGAAGAAAAATGCAGCACCAACACATGCCCAAGCCCAGCATGTGCTGCTGCAACCCTCGGTCTGGTCTGATCTTAGACTAAGAATGAACTCCGTATGCTTAGACTGGGAATGAACTCCGTATGCCTAAATTAACCCACGAAACGAGCGTGGGGGTGCTCAGCCGGTTAGTGGGGCAGGATGCGCAAGCCAGGGATCGGTTGAGCCCCCCACTTCATGCTGTCGATCCTACTGCCACAACCCTCAGTCCAGTCTGATCTCAGACTGGGAATGAACTCCGTATGCCTAAGCCAACCGACGAAACGATTGAGCGGGCAGGTGGGCAGGCACTACACCGGCGAGAGAGAGGGGATGCGCAAGTCATGGATCGATAGGGTGGTAGGTGGGTTTAGGCACATCTTCATATTTCTGCATGCCAATGCCATTTTTATGGCATGTAAACTCATACAATGGTCCCTTAAGCCTTCACGTGAAGTTTCATGGCAAGACGACTCATTTTCTATTTTTCACGATTTTTAAAACTTTTTACGGTTTGAGATTTTTTAAAATTTTTTTGGAAGGGGTTCTCACCCCAAACTTGGTAGACGTGATCCTTGTATTTTTGTTGGCATGCACAAAAAAATTCAACAAAAAACTCGAAGTGTACAAAATTTTGTGACCATTTGAAAAAAGTGTCCCCATTTCAGACACTTTAATGGCTACTAGCAGCAAACCTGTAAAATCTCAAATGCTCTTTAAGGGGGTGTGAGTTCTCGAGGTTTGATGAGGGATAGGGGGCCAATATAAGGGCCAAGCAGCACCAATCTCACATCATGTAGTTATACCCCCTGACCCCCGATCGTCGGAACCCCAATGTCGCCGGTCAGGTTCTCCGGCGATGCTCCGACAATGGTGCCCCGACGAAGAAAAATGCGGCACCAACACATGCTCGAGCCCAGCATGTGCTGTCGCAATCCTCGGTCCAGTCTGATCTTAGACTGGGAATGAACTACGTATGCTTAGACTAGGAATGAACTTCGTCTGCCTAAGTCAACCCACGAAACGAGCGTGCGGGTGCTCAACCGACCAGAGGGGTGGGACGCACAAGTTGGGGATCGACTGGGTCTCCCTCTGTGTGCTGCCGATCCTGCTGCCACAACCCTCGGTCCGATCCCATCTTAGACTAGGAATGAACTCCGTATGCCTAAGTCAACCCACGAAACGAGCGTGCAGGTGCTCAGCCGGCCAGAAGGGCGGGATGCACAAGCCGGAGATCGATCGGATCCCTCTCTGCATGCCACCGATCCTACAGCCGTAACCCTCGGTCCGGTCCAATCTTAGACTGGGAATGAACTTCGTATGCCTAAGCCAACCGATGAAACGAGTGGGCGGGCGGGCGGGCGGGCACTACACCGGCCAGAGAGACGGAATGCGCAAGCTGTGGATCGATAGGGTTGTAGGTGGGTTTAGGCACATCTTCATATTTCTGCATGCCAATGCCATTTTTATGGCTTGTAAATTCATACAATGGTCCCTTAAGCCTTCACGTGAAGTTTCATGGCAAGACGACTCGTTTTCTATTTTTCACGATTTTTGAAACTTTTTGCAGTTCAAGATTTTTAAAAAATTTTTCGGATGGAGTTTTGGACCCAAATTTTATTAGACATGATCCTTGTATTTTTTTTTCGCATGCACAAAAAAATTCAGCTAAAAAATCGAAGTGTACAAGATTTTGTGACCATTTGAAAAAAGTGTCCCCATTTCAGACACTTTAATGGCTACTGGCAGCAAACCTGTAAAATCTCAAATACCTTTTAAAGGGGTGTGAGTTCTCGAGGTTTGATGAGGGATAGAGGGCCAATACAAGGGTCAAGTACCAGCACCCATCATGCATCATGTGTGCACACCCCCCGGCCCCCCCGATCATCGGAACCCCAATGCCGTCGGTCAGGTTCTTCGACGATGCTCCGACGGGTGCCCCGACGAAGAAAAATGCGGCACCAACACATGCCCAAGCCCAGCATGTGCTGCTGTAACCCTCGATCCGATCTGATCTTTGACTGGGAATGAACCCTGAATGCTTAGACTGGGAATGAACTCTGTATGCCTAAGTCAACCCATGAAACGAGCGTGCATGTGCTCAGCCGACCAGAGGGACGGGATGCGCAAGCCGGGGATCGGTCAGGCCCCTCTCTGTGTGCTGTCGATCCTCCTACCACAACCCTCGGTTTGGTCCGATCTTAGACTGAGAATGAACTCCGTATGCCTAAGCCAACTGAAGAAAGGAGCGGTCAGGCGGGCACTCATCCGACCAAAGAGACGGGATGCGCAAGCCGTGGATCGATAGGGTGGTAGGTGCTTTTAGGCACATCTTCATATTTCTGCATGCCAATGCCATTTTTATGGCTTGTAAATTCATACAATGGTCCCTTAAGCCTTCACGTGAAGTTTCATGGCAAGACGACTCGTTTTCTATTTTTCATAATTTTAGAAACTTTTTACGGTTCGAGATTTTTTAAAATTTTTTTGAAAGGCGTTTTGGCCCTAAACTTGGTAGATGTGATCCTTGTATTTTTATTGGCCTGCACAAAAAAATTCGGCTAAAAATTCGAAGCGTACAAGATTTTGTGACCATTTGAAAAAAGTGTCCCCATTTAAGACATTTTAATGGCTACTGGCAGCAAACCTGTAAAATATCAAATGCTTTTTAAGGGAGTGTGAGTTCTCGAGGTTTGATGAGGGATAGGGGGCCAATATAAGGGCCAAGTACCAGCACCCATCGCACATCATGTGCGCACACCCCTCCGGCCCCCCGATCATCGGAACCCCAATGCCGCTGGTCAGGTTCTCCGACAATGCTCTGGCGATGGTGCCCCTGCGAAGAAAAATACGGCACCAACACATGCTCGAGTCTAGCATGTGCTGTCGCAACCCTTGGTCTTGTCTGATCTTAGACTGGGAATGAACTTCGTATGCTTAGACTGGGAATGAACTCCATATGCCTAAGTCAACCCATGAAACGAGCGTGCGGGAGCTCAGCCGGCCAGAGGGGCTGGATGCACAAGCCGGGGATCGGTCGTCTCCCCCTCTGCATGCTGCCAATCTGCTGTCGCAACCCTCAGTCTGGTCTAATCTTAGACTGGGAATGAACTCAGTATGCCTAAGCTAACCGATGAAACGAGTGAGCGGGCGGACGGGCGGGCGGGCACTACGCAGGCCAGAGAGACGGGATGCGTAAGCCGTGGATCGATAGGGTGGTAGGTGGGTTTAGGCACATCTTCATATTTCTGCATGCCAATGCCATTTTTATGGCTTGTAAATTCATACAATGGTCCCTTAAGCCTTCACGTAAAGTTTCTTGGCAAGACGACTCGTTTTCTATTTTTCAGGATTTTCGAAACTTTTTGCGTTTCAAGATTTTTTAAAATTTTTTCGGAAAGAGTTTTGGCCCCAATCTTGGTAGACGTGATCCTTGTATTTTTGTTGGCATGCACAATACAATTCAGCTAAAAACTCGAAGTGTACAAGATTTTGTGACCATTTGAAAAAATATCCCCATTTCAGACACTTTAATGGCTACTGGCAGCAAACTTGTAAAATCTCAAATGCTCTTTAAGGGGGTGTGAGTTCTCGAGGTTTGATGAGGGATAGGGGGCCAATATAAGGGCCATGTACCAAAACCCATCGCACATCATGTGGGCACACCCCCCGGCCCCCAATCGTCGGAACCCCAATGCCGCCGATTAGGTTCTCCGGCGATGCTCGGATGATGGTGCCCCGACGAAGAAAAATGCAGCACCAACACATGCCCGAGCCCAGCATGTGCTGTCAAAACCCTCTGTCTGGTCCGATCTTAGACTGGAAATGAACTCCGTATGCCTAAGTCAACCCACGAAATGAGCGTGCGGGCACTCAACCGGCCAGAGGGGCGGGATGCGTAAGCCGAAGATCGGACGGGTCTGCCTCTGCGTGCTACCGATCTTGCAACCGTAATCCTCGGTCTGGTTCAATCTCAGACTGGGGGTAAACTCCGTATGCCTAAGCCAACCGATGAAATGAGCGGGCGAGCGGGCGGGCAGGCACTGCACCGGCCAGAGAGACGGGATGCACAAGCCGTGGATCAATAGGGTGGTAGGTGGGTTTATGCACATCTTGATATTTCTATGTGCCAATTCCATTTTTATGGCTTGTAAATTCATACAATGGTCCCTTAAGCCTTCACGTGAAGTTTCATGGCAAGACGACTCATTTTCTATTTTTCATGATTTTCGAAACTTTTTGCGGTTCGGGATTTTTCAAAATTTTTTTGGAAAGAGTTTTGGCCCCAAACATGGTAGACGTGATCCTTGTATTTTTGTTGGCATGCACAAAAAAATTCAGCTAAAAACTCGAAGTGTACAAGATTTTGTGACCATTTGAAAAAAGTATCCCCATTTCAGACACTTTAATGGCTACTGGCAACAAACCTGTAAAATCTCAAATGCTCTTTAAGGGGGTGTGAGTTCTCGAGGTTTGATGAGGGATACGGAGCCAATATAAGTGCCATGTACCAGCACCCATTGCACATCATGTGTGCACACCCCCCCGGCCCCTCGATCGTCGGAACCCCAATGCCACCGGTTAGGTTCTCCGGCGGTGCTCTGATGATGGTGCCCCGGCGAAGAAAAATGCCGCACCAACATGTGCCCGAGCCCAGCATGTGCTGCTGCAACCCTTGGTCTGGTTCGATCTTAGACTGGGAATGAACTCCATATGCTTAGACTGGGAATGAACTCCATATGCCTAAGTCAACCGACAAAATGAGCGTGCGGGTGCTCAGCCGGCCACAGGGGCAGGATGCGCAAGCCGGGAATCGGTCGAGTCCCTTCTGCATGCTGCCAATCCTACTATCGCAACCTTTGATCCGATCCGATCTTAGACTGGGAATGAACTCCGTATGCCTAAGCCAACCGACGAAACGAGCAGGCGGGCGGGCACTACATCGGCCAGAGAGACGGAATGCACAAGCCGTGGATCGATAGGGTGGTAGGTGGGTTTAGGCACATCTTCATATTTTTGCGTGCCAATGCCATTTTTATTGCTTGTAAATTCACACAATGGTCCCTTAAGCCTTCACGTCAAGTTTCATGGTAAGACGACTCGTTTTCTATTTTTCATGATTTTTGAAACTTTTTACTGTTCAGGATTTTTTAAAATATTTTTGGAAGGGGATTTGGCCCCAAACTCGGTAGACATGATCCTTGTATTTTTGTTGGCATGCACAAAAAAATTCAGCTAAAAACTTGAAGTGTACAATATTTTGTGACCATTTGAAAAAAGTGTCCCCATTTCCAACACTTTAATGGCTACTGACAGCAAACCTATAAAAGCTCAAATGCTCTTTAAGGGGGTGTGAGTTCTCGAGGTTTGATGAGGGATACGGAGCCAATATAGGGGCCATGTACCAGCACCCACTGCACATCATGTGCGCACACCCCCCGTGGCCCCCCGATTGTCGGAACCCCAATGCCGCCGGTTAGGTTCTCCGATGATGCTCCGACGATGGTGCCTCGACGAAGAAAAATGCTCACCAACACATGCCCGAGCCTAGCATGTGCTACCGTGACCCTTGGTCCAATCCGATCTTAGACTAGGAACGAACTCCGTACGCTTAGACTGTGAATGAACTCCGTATGCCTAAGTCAACCCATAAAATGAGCGTGCGGGTGCTCAGCCGGCCAGAGGGATGGGATGCACAAGTCGGGGATCGGCCAGGTCCCCCTCTGTGTTCTGCCAATCCTGCTGCCGCAACCCTCGGTCTGGTCTGATCTTAGACTGGGATTGAACTCCGTATGCCTAAGCCAACCGATGAAATGAGCAGGCGGGCTGGCGGGCGGGTACTATGCCGGCCAGAGAGACGGGATGCGCAAGCCATGGATCGATAGGTTGGTAGGTGGGTTTAGGCACATCATCATATTTCTACTTGCCAATGCCATTTTTATGGCTTGTAAATTCATACAATGGTCCCCTAAGCCCTCACGTGAAGTTTCATGGCAAGACGACTCGTTTTTTATTTTTCACAATTTTTGAAACTTTTTACGGTTCGAGATTTTTTAAAATTTTTTCGGAAGGAGTTTTGGCCCTGAACTTAGTAGACGTGATCCTTGTAATTTTGTTGGCATGTACAAAACAATTCAGCTAAAAACTCAAAGTGTACAAGATTTTGTGACCATTTGAAAAAAGTGTCCCCATTTCAGACACTTTAATGGCTACTGGTAGCAAAACTGTAAAATCTCAAATGCTCTTTAAGGGGGTGTGAGTTCTCGAGGTTTGATGAGGGATAGGGGGCCAATATAAGGGCCAAGCACCAACACCCATCTCACATCATGTGCGCACACCCCCCTCGGCCCCCCTGATCGTCGGAACCCCAACGTCGTCGGTTAGGTTCTCCGATGATCAACACATGCCCGAGCCCAGCATGTGCTGTCGCAACTCTCAGTCCGATCTGATCTTAGACTGGGAATGAACTCTGTATGCCAAAGTCAACCCACGAAACGAGTGTGCGAGTGCTCTGTCGGCCAAAGGGGCGGGATGTGCAAGCCAGGGATCGGTCGGGTCCCCCTCTGTGTGCTGTCGATCCTACTGTCACAACCCTCGGTCTGGTCTGATCTTAGACTGGGAATGAACTCTGTATGCCTAAGCCAATTAAGGAAACGAGCGGGCGGGCGGGCGGGCGGGCACTACATCGGCCAGAGAGACGGGATGCGCAAGCCGTGGATCGATGGGGTGGTTGGTGTGTTTAGGCACATCTTCATATTTCTGCATGCCAATGCCATTTTTATGGCTTCTAAATTCATACAATGGTCCCTTAAGCCTTCACGTGAAGTTTCATGGCAAGACGACTCGTTTTCTATTTTTCACGATTTTTGAAACTTTTTATGGTTCGGGATTTTTTAAAATTTTTTCGAAAGGAGTTTTGGCCCCAAGCTTGGCAGACGTGATCCTTGTATTTTTTTTGGCATGCACAAAAAAATTCAGCTAAAAACTCTATGTGTACAAGATTTTGTGACCATTTGAAAAAAGTGTCCCCATTTCAGACACTTTAATGGCTACTGGCAGCAAACCTGTAAAATCTCAAATGCTCTTTAAGGGGGTGTGAGTTCTCGAGGTTTGATGAGGGATAGGGGGCCAATATAAGGGCCAATTACCAGCACCCATCGCACATCATGTGCGCACACCCCACCCGGTCCCCTCGATCGCCTGAACCCCAATACCGTCAATCAGGTTCTCCGGTGACGCTCCGGTGACGGTGCCTCGACGAAGAAAATGCGGCACCAGTACAAGCCCGACCGAAGCATGTGCTGTCGTAACCCTAGGTCCGATCCGATCTTAGACTGGTAATGAACTCCGTATGCATAAACTAGGAATGAACTCCGTATGCCTAAGTCAAACCACGAAACGAGCGTGCGGCGCTCAGTCGGCCAGAGGGGCGGGATGCACAAGCTGGGGATCGATCGGGTCCCCCTCTACGTGCTGCCGATCCTGCTACCGCAACCCTCAGTCCAGTCCAATCTTAGACTGGAAATGAACACCGTATGCCTAAGCCAACCGACGAAACGAGCGGGCGGGTGGGCGGGCGGGCACTACGCCGGCCAAAGAGACGGGATGCGCAAGCCGTGGATCGATAGGGTGGTAGGTGGGTTTAGGCACATATTCATATTTCTGCATGCCAATGCCATTTTTATGGCTTGTAAATTCATACAATGGTCCCTTAAGCCTTCACGTGAAGTTTCATGGCAAGACGACTCATTTTCTATTTTTAACGATTTTTGAAACTTTTTACGGCTTGGGAATTTTTAAAATTTTTTTGGAAGGGGTTTTGGCCACAAACTTGGTAGAGGTGATCCTTGTATTTTTTTTGGCATGCACAAAAAGATTCAGTTAAAATCTCGAAGTGTACAAGATTTTGTGACCATTTGAAAAAAGTGTCCCCATTTCAGACACTTTAACAGCTACTGGCAACAAACCTGTAAAATCTCAAATGCTCTTTAAGGGGGTGTGAGTTCTTGAGGTTTGATGACGGATAGGGGGCCAATATAAGGCCCAAGTACCAGCAACCATTGCACATCATGTGCGCACACCCCCTCGATCGTCGGAACCCTAATGCCGCCGGTCAGGTTCTTCTTGCGATCGTCCGACGATGGTGCCCCGGTGAAGAAAAATGGCACCAGCACATGCCGGAGCCCAGCATGTGCTGCCGTAACCCTTGGTCTGGTCTGATCTTAGATTGGGAATGAACTCCGTATGCTTAAGTCAACCCACAAAACGAGCTTGCGGGCGCTCAGTCGGCCAGAGGGGTGGGATGCGCAAGCCGGGGATCGGACAGGTCCCCCTCTGTGTGCTTGTCGATCCTGCGACCCCAACCCTTGGTTTCGTTTGATCTTAGACTGGGAATGAACTCCGTATGCCTAAGCCAATCGATGAAATAAGCAAGCGGCAGGTGGGCAGGCACTACGCTGGCTAGAGAGACGGGATGCGCAAGCCATGGATCGATAGGGTGGTAGGTGGGTTTAGGCACATCTTCATATTTCTTCATGCCAATGCCATTTTTATGGCTTGTAAATTTATAAAATGGTCCCTTAAGCCTTCACGTGAAGTTTCATGGCAAGACGACTCGTTTTCCATTTGTCACGATTTTTTAAACATTTTACGGTTCGGGATTTTAAAAAATTTTTTTGGAAGGCGTTTTGGCCCCAAACTTGGTAGACGTGATCCGTGTATTTTTGTTGGCATGCTCAAAGAAGTTCAGCTAAAAACTCGAAGTGTAAAAGATTTTGTGACCATTTGAAAAAAGTGTCCCCATTTCAGACACTTTAATGGCTACTGGCAGCAAACCTGTAAAATCTCAAATGCTCTTTAAGGGGGTGTGAGTTCTCGAAGTTTGATGAGGGATAGGGGGCCAATATATGGGCCAAGTACCAGCACCCATAACACATCATGTGCGCACACCCCCCGGCCCTCCGATCGTCGGAACCCAATGCCGTCGGTCAGGTTCTCCGGCGATGATCCGATGATGGTGCCTCGACGAAGAAAAATGCCCGAGCCCAACATGTGCAACCACAACCTTTGGTCCGGTCCGATCTTAGACTGGGAGTGAACTTCGTATGCTTAAGTCAACCCACGAAATAAGCGTGCGGGTGCTCAGCCGACCAGAGGGGCGGGATGTGTAAGCTGGGGATCGATCGGGTCCCCCTCTGCGTGCTGCCGATCCTGCTGCCGCAACCCTCAGTCTGGTTTGATCTTTGATTGGGAATGAGCTTCGTATGCCTAAGCCAACCGACGAAATGAGCGGGCGGGCGGGCGAGCGGGCACTACGTCGGTGAGAGAGACAGGAAGCGCAAGCCGTGGATAGATAGGGTGGTAGGTGGGTTTAGGCACATCTTCATATTTCTGCATGCCAATGCCATTTTTATGGCTTTTAAATTCATACCATGGTCCCTTAAGCCATCACGTAACGTTTCATGGCAAGATGACTCGTTTTTTACTTTTCACGATTTTCTAAACTTTTTGCGGTTCGGGATTTTTCAAAAATTTTTCGGAAGGAGTTTTGGCCCCAAACTTGGTAGACATGATCCTTGTTTTTTTTTTGGCATGTACAAAAAAATTCAGCTAAAAACTCGAAGTGTACAAGATTTTGTGACCATTTGAAAAAAGTGTCCCCATTTTAGACACTTTAATGGCTACTGGCAGCAAACCTGTAAAATCTCAAATGCTCTTTAAGGGGGTGTGAGTTCTCGAGGTTTGGTGAGGGATAGGGAGCCAATATAAGGGCCAAGTACAAGCACCCATCGCACATGATGTACGCACACCCCCCGGCCCCCCCGATCGCTGGAACCCCAATGCCGCCGGTCAAGTTCTACGGCGATGCTCCGATGATGGTGCCCCGGCAAAGAAAAATGCGGCACCAGCCCATGCCCGAGCCCAGCATGTGCTACCGCAACCCTATATCCGATCCAATCTTACATTGGGAATGAACTCCTTATGCTTAGACTGGGGGTTAACTCCGTATGCCTAAGTCAACCCACGAAACGAGCGTGCGGGTGCTCAGCGGGCTAGAAGGGTGGGATGCGCAAGCCAGGGATCGGGCGGGTCCCCCACTGCATGCTGCCGATCCTGCTGCCGCAACCGTCGATCTGATCTGATTTTAGACTGGGAATGAACTCTGTATGCCTAAGCCAACTGACGAAACGAGCGGGCGGGCGGGCACTACGTCGACCAGAGAGACGGGATGCGCAAGTCGTGGATCGATAGGGTGGTAGGTGGGTTTAGCCACATCTTCATATTTCTGTGTGCCAATGCCATTTTTATGGCTTGTAAATTCACACAATGGTCCCTTAAGCCTTCACGTGGAGTTTAATGGCAAGACAACTCGTTTTCTATTTTTTATGATTTTTGAAACTTTTTGCGGTTCGAGATTTTTTAAAATTTTTTCGGTAGGATTTTTTGCCCCAAACTTGGTAGACGTGATCCTTGTATTTTTGTTGGCATGCACAAAAAAAGTCAGCTAAAAACTCGAAGTGTACAAGATTTTGTTACCATTTGAAAAAAGTGTCCCCATTTCAGACACTTTAATGGCTACTGGCAGGAAAGCTGTAAAATCTCAAATGCTCTTTAAGGGGGTGTGAGTTCTTGAGGTTTGATGAGGGATAGGGGGCCAATATAAGGGCAAAGTACTAGCACCCATCGCACATCATTTGCACACAACCCCCAGCCCCCTGATCATCGGAACCCCAATGCCGCCGATCAGGTTCCCCGATGATGCTTCGACGATGGTGCCCCGACGAAGAAAAATGCGGCACCAACACATGCCTGAGCCCAGCATGTGCTACCGTAACCCTCGGTCCGATCCGATCTTAGAATGGAATGAACTTCGTATGCCTAAGTCAACCCACGAAACAAGCGTGCGGGTGCTCAGCCGACCAGAGGGGCCGGATGCGCAAGCCGGGGATTAGCCGGGTCCCCCTCTGTGTGCTGTCGATCCTGCTGCCGCAACCCTCGGTTCAGTCTGATCTTAGACTGGGAATGAACTCCGTATGCCTAAGCCAACAGACGAAACGAACGGGTAGGCAGGCGGGTGGGCACTACGTCGGCCAGAGAGACGAGATGCGCAAGCCGTAGATCAATAGGGTGGTAGGTGGGTTTAGGCACATCTTCATATTTCTACATGCCAATGCCATTTTTATGGCTTGTAAATTTATACAATGGTCTCTTAAGCCTTCACGTGAAGTTTCATGGCAAGACGACTCGTTTTCTATTTTTCACGATTTTCAAAAATTTTACGGTTCAGGATTTTTTAAAATTTTTTCGGAAGGAGTTTTGGCCCCAAACTTGGTAGATGTGATCCTTGTATTTTTTTTGGCATGCACAAAAAAATTCAGCTAAAAACTCAAAGTGTAAAAGATTTTGTGACCATTTGAAACAGGTATCCCCATTTCAGACACTTTAATGGCTACTGGCAGCAAACCTATAAAATCTCAAATGCTCTTTAAGGGGGTGTGAGTTCTCGAGGTTTGATGAGGGATATGGGGCCAATATAAGGGCCAAGTACCAGCACCCATCAGACATCATGTGCGCACACCCCCTCGGCCCCCTAATCGCCAGAACCCCAATGTCGCCGATCAAGTTCTCCGACGATGCACCGACGATGGTGCCTCGACGAAGAAAAATGCAGCACCAACACATGCCCGAATCCACCATGAGCTGCCAGAACCCTTGGTCCTATCTGATCTTAGGTTGGGAATGAACTTCGTATGCTTAGATTGGGAATGAACTTCGTATGCCTAAGTCAACCCACGAAACGAGCGTGCAGGTGCTCAGCCGGCCAGAGGGGCGGGATGCGCAAGCCGGGGATCGATCGGGTCCCCCTCTGTGTGCTGCCAATCCTGCTACCGTAACCCTCGGTCTGATCTGATCTTAGACTGGGAATGAACTCTGTATGCCTAAGCCAACCGACGAAATGAGCGGGCGGGCGGGCGGGCACTACGCCGGCCATAGAGACAGGATGTGCAAGCCGTGGATCGATAGGGTGGTAGGTGGGTTTAGGCACATCTTCATATTTCTGCATGTCAATACCATTTTTATGGCTTGTAAATTCATACAATGGTCCCTTAATCCTTCACGTGAAGTTTCACGGCAAGACGACTCGTTTTCTATTTTTCATGATTTTCAAAACTTTTTACGGTTCGGGATTTTTTAAAATTTTTTCAAAAAGGAGTTTTGGCCCCAAACTTGGTAGATGTTATCCTTGTATTTTTTTTGGAGTGCACAAAAAAATTCAGCTAAAAACTCGAAGTGTACAAGATTTTGTGACCATTTGAAAAAAGTGCCCCCATTTCGAACACTTTAATGGCTACTGGCAGCAAACCTGTAAAATCTCAAATGCTCTTTAAGGGGGTGTGAGTTCTCAAGGTTTGATGAGGAAAAAAGGGCCAATATAAGGGCCAAATACCAGCACCCATCGCACATTATGTGCGCACACCCACCCCGTCCCCCCCGATCACCGGAACCCCAATGCCACTGGTCAGGTTCTCCGGTAATGCCCTGGCGATGGTGCCCCGACGAAGAAAAATGCAGCACCAACACATGCCCGAGCCCAGCATGTGCTGCCACAACCCCCGGTCTTTTTCGATCTTAGACTGGGAATGAACTCTGTATGCCTAAGTCAACCCATGAAATGAACGTGCGGGTGCTCAGCCGGCCAGAGGGATGGGATGCGCAAGCCGGGGATCAACCGGGTCCCCCTCGCGTGCTGCCGATCCTGCTGCCACAACCCTCGGTCCGGTCCAATCTTAGACTGGGAATGAACTCGGTATGCCTAAGCCAACCGATGAAACGAGCGGTGGGCAAGGCGGCACTAAGCCGGCCAGAGAGACGGGATCGCAAGCCATGGATCGATAGGGTTGGTAGGTGGGGTTTAGGCCCATCTTCATATTTCTGCGTGCAGATGCCATTTTTATGGCTTCTAAAATTCCATACAAGGTCGCGCTTAAGGCGCGTTCAGCGTGGAAGCTTCGATTGTGCGAAGACTGAACCATTTTTATTTTTTCACGGATTTTCAAAGCCTTTTGCGGTTCAAGATTTTTTAAAGTTTTTTCGAAGGAGTTTTTGCCCCAATCTTGGTGGACGTGATCCTTGTAGTTTTGGTTGGCATGCATCAAAAACTTTCAGGGCTAAAACTCGTTAGTGTTACAAGAATTTGTGGACCATTTTGAAAAAAGTTGTCCGCCATTTGTCAGACACTTTAATAGCTACTGGCAAGCCAAACCTGTAAAAATCTCAAATTATTCTTTAAGGGGGTTGAGTTCTCGAGGTTTGATGAGGGATAGGGGCCCAATATAAGGGTCAAGTACCAGCACCCATCGCAAATCATGTGCGCACACCCCCCGGCCCCCCGATCGT
>NW_019168048.1:17038453-17283794 GCF_002303985.1 Durio zibethinus
GCAAGACGACTTTTTTTATTTTTCACGATTTTTGAAACTTTTTACCGTTGGGGATTTTTTAAAATTTTTTCAGAAGGAGTTTTGGCCCCAAACGTGGTAGACATGATCCTTGTATTTTTTTTGGCATGCACAAAAAAATTCAGCTAAAAACTCGAAGTGTACAAGATTTTGTGACCATTTGAAAAAAGTGTCCCCGTTTTAGAAATTTTAATTGCTACTGGTAGCAAACCTGTAAAATCTCAAATGCTCTTTAAGGGGGTGTGAGTTCTCGATGTTTGATGAGGCGATAGGGGGCCAATATAAGGGCCAAGTACCAGCACCAATCGTACATCATGTGCGCATACCCCCCAGCCCCCCCGATCACCGGAACCCTAACGCCGCCGGTCAGGTTCTCCGGTGATGGTGCCCCGACGAAGAAAAATGTGGCACCAGCACATGCCCGAGCCCAGCATGTGCTGCCGCAACCCTCGGTCCAGTCTGATCTTAGACTGGGAATGAACTCCGTATGCTTAGACTGGGAATGAACTCCCTATGCCTAAGTCAACCCATGAAAAGAGCGTGCGGGCGGTCAGCCGGCCAGAGGGGCTGGATGCGTAAGCCGAGGATCGATCGGGTCCCCCTCCGCATGCTGTTGATCCTACTACCGCAACCCTCGGTCTGATCCGATCTTAGTTTGGGAATGAACTCCATATGCCTAAGCCAACCGACGAAATGAGTGAGCGGGCAGGCACTACGTCGGCCTGAGAGACGGGATGTGCAAGCCGTGGATCAATAGGATGGTAGGTGGGTTTAGGTACATCTTCATATTTCTATGTGCCAATGCCATTTTTATCACTTGTAAATTCATACAATGGTCCCTTAACTCTTCATGTGAAGTTTCATGGCAAGATGACTCGTTTTCTATTTTTCATGATTTATGAAACTTTTTGCGGTTCGGGATTTTTTAAAATTTTTTTGGAAGAAGTTTTGGCCCCAAACTTGGTAGACGTGATCCTTGTATTTTTGTTGGCATGCACAAAAAAATTCAGCTAAAAACTCAAAGTGTACAAGATTTTGTGGCCAATTGAAAAAAGTGTCCCCATTTCAGACACTTTAATGGCTATTGGCAGCAAAGCTGTAAAATCTCAAATACTCTTAAAGGGGGTGTGAGTTCTTGAGGTTTGATGAGGGATAGGGGGCCAATATAAGGGCCAAGTACCAGCACCCATTGCACATCATGTGTGCACACCCCCCGGCCCCCTCGATCGTCGGAACCCCAATGCCGCCGGTCAAGTTCTCCGACGATGCTCCGGCGATGGTGCCCTGGCAAAGAAAATGTGGCACCAGCACATGCCCAAGCCCAGCATGTGCTGCCGCAACCCTCGGTCCGGTCTGATCTTAGACTGGGAATGAACTTTGTATGCTTAGACTGGAAATGAACTCCGTATGCCTAAGTCAACCCATGAAATGAGCGCGCGGGCGCTCAGCCGACCAGAGGGGCGAGATGCGCAAGTCAGGGATCGGTCGGATCCCCCTCTGCGTGCTGCCGATCCTGCTGCTACAACCCTCGGTCTGGTTCCATCTTAGACTGGGAATGAACTCCATATGCCTAAGCCAACCGACGAAAAGAGCGGGCGGGCGGACGGGCGGGCACTACGTCGGCCAGAGAGACGGGATGCGCAAGCCGTGGATCGATAGGGTGGTAGGTGGGTTTATGCACATCTTCATATTTCTGCATGCCAATTTCATTTTCATGGCTTGTAAATTCATACAATGGTCCCTTAAGCCTTCACGTGAAATTTCATGGCAAGACACTCATTTTCTATTTTTCACGATTTTTGAAACTTTTGCGGTTCAATATTTTTTAAAATTTTTTCGAAAGGAGTTTTGGTCCCAAACTTGGTAGACATGATCCTTTTATTTTTGTTGGCATGCAAAAAAAAATTCAGCTAAAAACTCAAAGTGTACAAGATTTTGTGACCATTTGGAAAAGGTATCCCCATTTCAGACACTTTAATGGCTACTGGCAGCAAACCTATAAAATCTCAAATGCTCTTTAAGGGGGTGTGAGTTCTTGAGGTTTGATGAGGGACAGGGGGCCAATATAAGGGCCTAGTACCAGCACCCATCGCACATCATGTGCACACACCCCCGGCCCCCCGATCCCCGGAACCCCAATGTCGCCGATCAGGTTCTCCGACGATGCTCCGGTGAAGAAAAATGCGGCACCAGCACATGCCCGAGCCCAGCATGTGCTGTCGGAACCCTCAGTCCGGTCCAATCTTAGACTGGGAATGAACTCCGTATGCCTAAGTCAACCCATGATATTAGCGTGCGGGCACTCAGTCGGCCAGAGGGGCGGGATGCGCAAGCCACGGATCGACTGGTTCCCCCTCTACGTGCTGCCGATCCTGCTGCCGTAACCCTTGGTCCGGTCCAATCTTAGACTGGGAATGAACTTCGTATGCCTAAGCCAACCCACGAAACAAGCGGCCGGGCGGGCACTACGCCGGTCAGAGATACGGGATGCTCAAGCCATTGATCGATAGGGTGGTAGGTGGGTTTAGGCACATCTTCATATTTCTGCACGCCAATGCCATTTTTATGGCTTGTAAATTCATACAATGGTCCCTTAAGCCTTCACGTAAAATTTCATGGCAAGACGACTCGTTTTCTATTTTTCATGATTTTTGAAACTTTTGTGGTTCAGGATTTTTTAAAATTTTTTCGGAAGGAGTTTTAGCCCCAAACTTGGTAGACATGATCCTTGTATTTTTGTTGGCATGCACAAAAAAATTCAGCTAAAAACTCGAAGTGTACAAGATTTTGTGGCCATTTGAAAAAAGTGTCCCCATTTCAGACACTTTAATGGCTACTAGTAGCAAACCTGTAAAATCTTAAATGCTCTTTAAGGGGGTGTGAGTTCTTAAGGTTTGATGAGGGATAGGGGGCCAATATAAGGGCCAAGTACCAGCACCTTATATAAGGCCCTTATATTGGCCCCCTATCCCACATCAAACCTCGAGAACTCACACCCCCTTAAAGAGCATTTGAGATTTTACAGGTTTGCTGCCAGTAGCCATTAAAGTGTCTGAAATGGGGACACTTTTTTCAAATGGTCACAAAATCTTGTACACTTTGGGTTTTTAGCTGAATGTTTTTGTGCATGCCAAAAAAAAATACAAGGATCTCGTCTACCAAGTTTAGGGACAAAACTCCTTCCGAAAAAATTTTAAAAAATCCCAAATCATAAAAAGTTTTAAAAATCGTGAAAAATAGAAAACAAGTCGTCTTGCCATGAAACTTACGTGAAGGCTTAAGGGACCATTGTATGAATTTACAAGCCATAAAAATGGCATTGGCACGTAGAAATATGAAGATGTGCCTAAACCCACCTATTACCCTATTGATCTACGGCTTGCGCATCCCGTCTCTCTGGCGGGCGTAGTGCCCGCCCGCTCGTCCGTCCGCTCGTTTCGTCGGTTGGCTTAGGCATACGGAGTTCATTCCAAGTCTAAGATCGGACCGGACTGAGGGTTGCGGCAGCAGGATCGACAGCAAGCAAAGGGGGACCCGACTGATCCCTAACTTATGCATCCCGCCCCTCTGGCCGACTGAGCGCCTGCACGCTCGTTTCGTGGGTTGACTTAGGCATACAGAGTTCATTCCCAGTCTAAGATCGAACCGGACCGAGGGTTGCGGCAGCACATGCTGGGCTCGGGCATGTGCTGGTGCTGCATTTTTCTTTGTCGGGGCACCATCGCCGGAGCATCGTTGGAGAACCTGACCGGCAGCATTGGGGTTCCGACGATCGGGGGGCCGGGGGGTGTGCGCACATGATGAGTGATGGGTGCTGGTACTTGACCCTTATATTGGCCCCTTATCCCTCATCAAACCTCAAGAACTCACACCCCCTTAAGGAGCATTTGAGATTTTAGAGGTTTGCTGCCAGTAGCCATTAAAGTGTCTGAAATGGGGACACTATTTTCAAATGGTCACAAAATCTTGTACACTTCGAGTTTCTAGGTGAATTTTTTTTTGCATGCCAACAAAAATACAAGGATCACGTCTACCAAGTTTGGGGCCAAAAAACCTTCTGAAAGAATTTTAAAAAATCCCGAACCGCAAAAAGTTTCAAAAATCATGAAAAATAGAAAACGAGTCGTCTTGCCATGAAACTTCATGTGAAGGCTTAAGGGACCATTGTATGAATTTACAAGCCATAAAACTGGCATTGGCATGTAGAAATATGAAGATGTGCCTAAACCCACCTACCACCATATCGATCAACAGCTTGCGCATCCCGTCTCTCTGGCCAGCGTAGTGCCCGCCCGCTCGCCCGCTCGTTTCGTCGGTTGGCTTAGGCATACGGAGTTCATTCCCTGTCTAAGATCAGACCAGACTGAGGGTTGTGGTAACAGGATCGGCAGCACCCAGAGGGGGACCTGGCCGATCCCCGGCCTGCGCATCCCGCCCCTCTGGCCGGCTGACCGCCCGCACGCTCGTTTCGTGGGATGACTTTGGCATACGGAGTTCATTCCTAATCTAAGCATACGGAGTTCATTTCCAGTCTAAGATTGGACCAGACCGAAGGTTACGGCAGCACATGCTGGGCTCGAGCATGTGCTGGTGCCACATTTTTCTTCGCCGGGGTGCCATCGCCGGGGCATCGTCGGAGAACCTGACCGGCGGCACTCGGGTTCCGACAATCGGGGTGGTCGGGGGGGTGTGCGCACATAATGTGCGATGGGTGCTGGTACTTGGCCCTTATATTGGCCCCCTATCCCTCATCAAACATCGAGAACTCACACCCCTGAAAGAGCATTTGAGATTTTACAGGTTTGCTGCCAGTAGCCATTAAAGTGTCAGAAATGGGGACACTTTATTCAAATGGTCGCAAAATCTTGTACACTTTGAGTTTTTAGCTGAATTTTTTTGTGCATGCCAGCAAAAATACAAGGATCACGTCTGCAAAGTTTGGGGCCAAAAATCCTACCGAAAAAATTTAAAAAATCCCGAACTGCAAAAAGTTTCAAAAATCATGAAAAATAGAAAATGAGTCGTCTTGCCATGAAACTTCACGTGAAGGCTTAAGAGACAATTGTATGAATTTACAAGCCATAAAAATGGCATTGGCATGCAAAAATATGAAGATGTGCCTAAACCCACCTACCACCCTATCGATCCACGGCTTGCGCATTCTGTCTCTCTGGCCGACGTAATGCCCACCTGCCCGCCCGCAGATTTCGTCAGTTGGCTTAGGCATACAGAGTTCATTCCTAGTCTAAGATTACACCGGACCGAGGGTTGCGGCAGCAGGATCGGTAGCACGCAAAGGGGGATCTGGCTTGCGCATCCCGCCCCTCTGGCTGGTTGAGCACCCGCAGGCTCGTTTCGCGGGTTGACTTAGGCATACGGAGTTCATTCCCAGTCTAAGCATATGGAGTTCATTCCAGTCTAAGATCGGACCAGACCGAGGGTTACGGCTGCACATGCTGGGCTTGGGCTTGTGTTCGTGCCGCATTTTTCTTTGCTGGGGCACCATCACCGGAGCATCGTCGGAGAACCTGACCGGCGGCATTGGGGTTCCGGCGATAGGGCGGGCCGACGGGGTGTGCGCACATGATGTGCGATGGGTGCTGGTACTTGGCCCTTATATTGGCCCCCTATCCCTCATCAAACTTTGAGAACTCACACCCCCTTAAAGAGCATTTGAGATTTTACAGGTTTGCTGCCAATAGCCATTAAAGTGTCTGAAATGGGGTTACTTTTTTCAAATGGTCACAAAATCTTGTACACTTCGAGTTTTTAGCTGAATTTTTTTGTGCGTGCCAACAAAAATATAAGGATCATGTCTGCCAAGTTTGGGGCCAAAAATCTTTTCGAAAAAAATTTTAAAAAATCCCGAACCGCAAAAAGTTTCAAAAATCATGAAAAATAAAAAACGAGTCATCTTGCCATGAAACTTCACGTGAAGGCTTAAGGGACCATTGTATGAATTTACAAGCCATAAAAATGGCATTGGCATCTAGAAATATGAAGATGTGCCTTAACCCACCTACCACCCTATCGATTCACGACTTGCGCATCCCGTCTCTCTGGCCGACGTAGTGCCCGTCCGCCCGTCGTTTCGTCGGTTGGCTTAGGCATACGGAGTTCATTCCCAGTCTAAGATTAGACTGCACTGAGGGTTGCAGTAGCAAGATCAACAACACACAGAGGGGGACCTGGCCGATCCCCATCTTGTGCATCCCGCCCCTCTAGCCGGCTGAGCGCCCACACGCTCGTTTCGTAGGTTGACTTAGGCATACGGAGTTCATTCCCAGTCTAAGCATACGGAGTTCATTCCCAGTCTAAGATCAGACCAGACCGAGGGTTGCGGCAGCACATGCTGGGCTTGGGCATGTGTTGGTGCCGTATTTTTCTTCGTCGAGGCACTATCGTCGGAGCATCGCCTGAGAACCTGATCGACGGCATTAGGGTTTCGACGATCGGGGGGCTGGGGAGGTATGCGCACATGATGTGCAATGGGTGCTGGTACTTGGCCCTTATATTGGCCCCCTATCACTCATCAAACCTCGAGAACTCACACCCCCTTATAGAGCATTTGAGATTTTACAGGTTTGCTGCCAATAGCCATTAAAGTGTCTGAAATGGGGACACTTTTTTCAAATGGTCACAAAATCTTGTAAACTTCGAGTTTTTAGCTGAATTTTTTTGTGCATGCCAAAAAAATACAAAGATCACGTCTAACCAGTTTGGATCCAAAAATCCTTCCAAAAAAATTTTGAAAAATCCCAAACCATAAAAAGTTTTGAAAATCATAAAAAATAGAAAACGAGTCGTCTTGCCATGAAACTTCACGTGAAGGCTTAAGGGATCATTGTATGAATTTACAAGCCATAAAAATGGCATTGGCATGCAGAAATATGAAGATGTGCCTAAACCCACCTACCACCCTATCAATCCACGGCTTGCGCATTTCGTCTCTCTGGCCGACGTAGTGCCCGTCGGCCCGCCCGCCCGTCCGCTCGTTTTATCGGTTGGCTTAGGCATAGGAGTTCATTCGCAGTCTAAGATTGAACCAAACCGAAGGTTACGACTGTAGGATCGACAACACGCAGAGGAGGACCCGGCCGATCCCCGACTTACGCATCCTGCCCTCTGGCCGACTGGGTGCTCGCACGCTCATTTCTTGGGTTGACTTAGGCATACGGAGTTCATTTCCAGTCTAAGCATACAGAGTTCATTCCAGTCTAAGATCGAACCGGATCGAGGGTTGCGACAGCACATGCTGGGCTCGGGCATGTGCTGGTGCCGTATTTTTCTTCGTCGGGGCACCATCGCTGGAGAACCCGACCGGCAGCATTGGGGTTCCGGCGATCAGGGGGGCCGGGGGGTGTGCGTACATGATGTGCGATGGGTGCTGGTACTTCGCCCTTATATTGGCCCCCTATCCCTCATCAAACCTCGAGAACTCACACACCTTTAAAGAGCATTTGAGATTTTACAGGTTGCTGCCAGTAGCCATTAAAGTGTCTGAAATGGGGACACTTTTTTCAAATTGTCACAAAATCTTGTACACTTCGAGTTTTTAGCTGAATTTTTTTGTGCATGCCAAAAAAAATACAATGATCACGTCTACCAAGTTTGGGGCCAAAGCCCCTTCCGAAAAAATTTTAAAAAATCCTGAACTGTAAAAAGTTTCAAAAATCGTGAAAAATAGAAAACGAGTCATATGAAGATGTGCCAAAACCCACGTACCACCCCATCGATCCACGGCTTGCGCATCCCGTCTCTCTGGCCGGCTGAGCACCCGCACGCTCGTTTCTTTGGTTAACTTAGGCATACGGAGTTCATTCCCAGTCTAAGCATACGGAGTTCATTCCCAATCTAAGATCGGACCGGACTGAGGGTTACGGTAGCACATGCTGGGCCCGGGCATGTGTTGGTGCCGCATTTTTCTTCAACGAGGCAGCATCGCCGGAGCATCGTCGGAGAACCTGACCGACGGCATTAGGGTTCCGACGATCAGGGGGCCAGGGAGTGTGCGCACGTGGTGTGCAATGGGTGCTAGTACTTTTCCCTTATATTGGCCCCCTATCCCTCATCAAACCTTGAGAACTCACACCCCCTTAAAGAGCATTTGAGATTTTACAGGTTTGCTACCAGTAGCCATTAAAGTGTCTAAAATGGGGACACTTTTTTCAAATGGTCACAAAATCTTGTACACTTCGAGTTTTTAGCTGAATTGTTTTGTGCATGCCAACAAAAATACAAGGATCACGTCTACCAAGTTTGGGGCCAGAACACCTTTCGAAAAAATTTTAAAAAATCCCGAACCGGAAAAAGTTTCAAAAATCATGAAAAATAGAAAATGAGTCGTCTTGCCATGAAACTTCACGTGAAGGCTTAAGGGACCATTGTATGAATTTACAAGCCATTGGGGTTCCGACGATCGAGGGGGCCGAGGGGTGTGCATACAGGATGTGCGATGGGTGCTGGTTCTTGGCCCTTATATTGGCCCCCCATCCCTCATCAAACCTCGAGAACTCACACCCCCTTAAAGAGCAATTGAGATTTTACAGGTTTGCTGCCAGTAGCCATTAAAGTGTCTGGAATGGGGACACTTTTTTGAAATGGTCGCAAAATCTTGTACACTTCGAGTTTTTAGCTGAATTTTTTTATGCATGCCAACAAAAATACTAGGATCACGTCTACCAAGTTTGGGGCCAAAACTCCTTCTAAAAAATTTTAAAAAATCCTGAACCGTAAAAAGTTTCAAAAATCGTGAAAAATAGAAAATGAGTCGTCTTGCCATGAAACTTCATGTGAAGGCTTAAGGGACCATTGTATGAATTTACAAGCCATAAAAATGGCATTGGCATGCAGAAACATGAAGATGTGCCTAAACCCACCTACCACCCTATCGATCCACGGCTTGCGCATCCCGTCTCTCTGGCCGGCGTAGTGCCCGCCCGCTCGCCCGCCCGCTAATTTCGTCGGTTGGCTTAGGCATACGGAGTTCATTCCCAGTCTAAGATCAAACCAGACCGAGGGTTATGGTAGCAGGATCAGCAGCATGCAGAGGGGGACCGACCAATCCCCGGCTTGGGCATCTTGCCCCTCTCGGCGGCTGAGGGCTCACTCGCTCGTTTCGTGGGTTGCAGGGTAAGATATGGGGGTTGATGCGCACATGCTAACCATTGGACTTCATAATTGATTCCCAGTCTAGATTCAAGACAGACGAGGTTTGCACAGCACATGCTGGGCTGGGCATGTGCTGGTGCCCCGTATTTTTCTCAACGGGGCACCATCGCCGGAGCATCGCTGGAGAACTTGACCAGCGGCATTGGTGTTTCGGTGATCAGAGGGGTCGGGGGGTGTGCGCACATCATATGTGATGGGTGCTGGTACTTGGCCCTTATATTGGCCCCCTATCCCTCATCAAACCTCGAGAACTCACACCCCCTTAAAGAGCATTTGAGATTTTACAGGTTTGCTGCCAGTAGCCATTAAAGTGTCTGAAATGGGGACACTTTTTTCAAATGGTCACAAAATCTTGTACACTTTGAGTTTTTGGTTGAATTTTTTTGTGCATGCCGAAAAAAATACAAGGATCACGTCTACCAAGTTTGGGGCCAAAACTCCTTTCAAAAAAATTTTAAAAAATCTCAAACCGTAAAAAGTTTGGAAAATCGTGAAAAATAGAAAACGAGTCGTCTTGCCATGAAACTTCACGTGAAGGCTTAAGGGACCATTGTATGAATTTACAAGCCATAAAAATGGCACTGTCACACAAAAATATGAAGATGTGCCTAAAGCCACCTACCATCTCATCGATCCACAGCTTGTGCATCCGTCTCTCTGGCCGACATTGTGCCCGCCCGCCCGCCCGTCCGCTCGTTTTGTTGGTTGGCTTAGGCATACGGAGTTCATTCCCAGTCTAAGATCAGACCGGACCGAGGGTTACGGTAGCAGGATCGGTAGCATGCAGAGGGTGACACGATCGATCCCCGGCTTGCGCATCCCACCCCTCTGACAGCTGCGCTCCCGCACGCTCGTTTCGTGGGTTGACTTAGGCATACGGAGTTAATTCCAGATCCAAGCATACGGAGTTCATTCCCAGTCTAAGATCAGACCAGACCAAGGGTTGTGGCAGCACATGTTGGGCTCGAGCATGTGCTGGTGCCGAATTTTTCTTCATCGGGGCACCATCGTCAGAGCATCACTGGAGAACCTGATCCGCCGGCATTGGGGTTCCGGCGATCGAGGGGCGGGGGGTGTGCGCACATGAAGTGCGATGGGTGCTGATACTTGGCCCTTATATTGGCCCCCTATTCGTCATCAAACCACGGGAACTCACACCCCCTTAAGGAGCATTTGAGATTTTACAGGTTTGCTGCCAGTAGCCATTAAAGTGTCTGAAATGGGGACACCTTTTTCAAATGATCACAAAATCTTATACACTTCGAGTTTTTAGTTGAATTTTTTTTTGCATGCCAAAAAAAATACAAGGATCACGTCTACCAAGTTTGGGGCCTAAACTCCTTCTGAAAAAATTTTAAAAAATCCCGAACCGTAAAAAGTTTCAAAAATCATGAAAAATAAAAAACGAGTCGTCTTGCCGTGAAACTTCACGTGAAGGCTTAAGGGACCATTGTATGAATTTATAAGCCATAAAAATGGCATTGGCACACAGAAATATGAAGATGTGCCTAAACCCACCTACCACCCTATCGATCCACGGCTTGCGCATCCCGTCTTTCTGGCCGGCGAAGTGCTCGCCCGCCGGCCCTCCCGTCCGCTCGTTTCATCGGTTGGCTTAGGCATACGGAGTTCATTCCCAGTCTAAGATTAGATCAGACCGAGGGTTGCAGCAGCAGGATTAGCAGCATACAGAGGGGGACCCTACCGATCCCCGGCTTGCGTATCCTTCCCCTCTGGTCGGCTGAGCCCCCGTACGCTCGCTTCGTGGGTTGACTTAGGCATATGGAGTTCATTCCCAGTCTAAGCATACGGAGTTCATTCCCAGTCTATGATCGGACTGGGCTGAGGGTTGCAGCAGCACATGCTAGGCTCAGGCATGTGCTGGTGCTGCATTTTTCTTCGCTAGGGCACTATCACCGGAGCATCACCGGAGAACCTGACTGGCGGCATTGGGGTTCTGGAGATCGGGGGGCCGGGGGGGTGTGTGCACATGATGTGTGATTGGTGCTGGTACTTGGCCCTTATATTGGTCCCCTATCCCTCATCAAACCTCGAGAACTCACACCCCCTTGAAGAGCATTTGATATTTTACAGGTTTGTTGCCAGTAGCCATTAAAGTGTCTGAAATGGGGACACTTTTTTCAAATGGTCACAAAATCCTGTACACTTTGAGTTTTTAGCTGATTTTTTTTAAGCATGCCAAAAAAAATACAAGGATCATGTCTACCAAGTTTGGGGCCAAAAATCCTTCCGAAAAAATTTTAAAAAATTTTGATCCGTAAAAAGTTTCAAAAATCATGAAAAATAGAAAACGAGTTGTCTTGCCATGAAACTTCATGTGAAGGCTTAAGGGACCATTGTATGAATTTACAAGCCATAAAAATGGCACTGGCACATAGAAATATGAAGATGTGCCTAAACCCACCAACCACCCTATCGATACACGACTTGTGCATCCACATGTTTCTGGCCGGCATAGTGCCCGCCCTGCCCGTTTGCCGGTTCGTTTCTTTCGATTGGCTTAGGCATACGGAGTTCATTCCCAGTCTAAGATCAGACTGGACTGAGGTTTACCGGTAGCAGGATCGACATGCATGCAGAGGGGGACCGCGGCTGATCTCTCGGCTTGTGGCATCCGGCCCCTCTGGCCGGTAAGCGCCCGCACGCTCGTTTCGTGGGGTTGCTTAGGCATACAGAGTTCGATTCCCAGTTTAAGCATACGAAGTTCATGTCCCATCTAAACCGCACGCAGACCAAGGGTTGCGACAGCACATGCCTGGGCTCGAGCCATGTGCTGGTGCCCCATTTTTCATCACCAGGGCACCATCGTCGGAGCATCACCGGAGAACCTGACCAGCGGTATTAGGGTTCCGGCGATCGGGGGGGCCGGGGGGTGTGTGCACATAATGTGCGATGGGTGCTGGTACTTGGCCCTTATATTGGCCCCTTATCCGCCATCAAACCTCCAGAACTCACACCCCGTTAAAGAGCATTTGAGATTTTACAGGTTTGCTGCCAGTAGCCATGAAAGTGTTTGAAATAGGGACACTTTTTTCAAATAGTCACAAAATCTTGCACACTTCGAGTTTTTAGCTGAATTTTTTTGTGCATGCCAACAAAAATACAGGGGTCACGTCTACCTAGTTAGGGCCCAAAACTCCTTCCGAAAAAATTTTAAAAAATCCCGAACCGTAAAAATTTTCAAAAATCGTGAAAAATAAAAAACGAGTCGTCTTGCCATGAAACTTCACGTGAAGGCTTAAGGGACCATTATATGAATTTACAAGCCATAAAAATGGCATTGGCATACAGAAATATGAAGATGTGCCTAAACCCACCTACCACCCTATCGATCCACGGCTTGCGCATCCTGTCTCTCTGGCCAACGAAGTGCTCGCCCGCCGGCCCTCCGTTCGCTCGTTTCGTCGGTTGGCTTAGGCATATGGAGTTCATTCCTAGTCTAAGATTAGACCAGGACCGAGGGTTGCAGCAGCAAGATCAGTAGCACGTAGAGGGGGACCCGACCGATCCCTGGCTTGCTCATCCCGGCCCTCTATCCGATTAAGCACCCGCACGCTTGTGTCATGGGTTGACTTAGGCATACGGAGTTCATTCCCAGTCTAAGCATACGGAGTTCATTCCCAGTCTAAGATCGGACCGGATCGAGGGTTGCAGCAGCACATGCTGGGCTCAGGCATGTGCTGGTGCCGCATTTTTCTTCACCGGGGCACCATCGTCGAAGCATCACCGGAGAACCTGACTGAGTATTGCGGTTTCTACGATCGGGGGGCCAGGGGGTATGCACACAAGATGTGCGATGGGTGCTGGTACTTGGCCCTTATATTGGCCCCCTATCCCTCATCAAACCTCGAGAACACACACCCCCTTAAAGAGCATTTGAGATTTTACAGGTTTGCTGCCAGTAGCCATTAAAGTGTTTGAAATGGGGACACTTTTTTCAAATGATAACAAAATCTTGTACAATTTGAGTTTTTAGCTGATTCTTTTGTGCATGCCAACAAAAATACAAGGATCACGTTTGCCAAGTTTGGGGGCCAAAAATCCTTCCGAAAAAATTTTAAAAAATTCTGATCCGTAAAAAGTTTTGAAAATCGTGAAAAATAAAAAACGAGTTGTCTTGCCATGAAACTTCACGTGAAGGCTTAAGGGACCATTGTATGAATTTACAAGCCATAAAAATGGCATTGGCCTGTAGAAATATGAAGATGTGACTAAACCCACCTACCACCCTATCGATCCATGGCTTGCGCATCCTGTCTCTCTGGCCGGCGTAATGCCCGCCCGTCCGTTCGTTTCGTCGGTTGGCTTAGGCTTACGGAGTTCAATCTCGGTCTAAGATCGGACCAGACTGAGGGTTACGGTAGTAGGATCGACAGCACACAGAGAGGGACCCGGTTGATCACCGGCTTACGCATCCCGTCCTTCAGGCCGACTGAGCGCCCGCCCGTTCGTTTCGTGGGTTGACTTAGGTATACGGAGTTCATTCCCAGTCTAAGATCAGACCAGACCGAGGGTTGCGGTAGCAGGATCGGTAGCATGCAGAGGGTGACACGATCGATCCCCGGCTTGCGCATCCCACCCCTCTGACGGCTGCGCTCCCGCACGCTCGTTTCGTGGGTTGACTTAGGCATACGGAGTTAATTCCAGATCTAAGCATACGGAGTTCATTCCCAGTCTAAGATCAGACCAGACCAAGGGTTGTGGCAGCACATGTTGGGCTCGAGCATGTGCTGGTGCCGAATTTTCTTCATCAGGGCACCATCGTCAGAGCATCACTAAAGAACCTGACCGGCGGCATTGGGGTTCCGGCGATCGAGGGGCGGGGGGTGTGCGCACATGAAGTGCGATGGGTGCTGATACTTGGCCCTTATATTGGCCCCCTATTCGTCATCAAACCACGGGAACTCACACCCCCTTAAGGAGCATTTGAGATTTTACAGGTTTGCTGCCAGTAGCCATTAAAGTGTCTGAAATGGGGACACCTTATTCAAATGATCACAAAATCTTATACACTTCGAGTTTTTAGTTGAATTTTTTTTTGCATGCCAAAAAAAATACAAGGATCACGTCTACCAAGTTTGGGGCCTAAACTCCTTCTGAAAAAATTTTAAAAAATCCCGAACCGTAAAAAGTTTCAAAAATCATGAAAAATAAAAAACGAGTCGTCTTGCCATGAAACTTCACGTGAATGCTTAAGGGACCATTATATGAATTTACAAGCCATAAAAATGGCATTGGCATACAGAAATATGAAGATGTGCCTAAACCCACCTACCACCCTATCGATCCACGGCTTGCGCATCCTGTCTCTCTGGCCAACGAAGTGCTCGCCCGCCGGCCCTCCTGTTCGCTCGTTTCGTCGGTTGGCTTAGGCATATGGAGTTCATTCCTAGTCTAAGATTAGACCGGACCGAGGGTTGCAGCAGCAAGATCAGTAGCACGTAGAGGGGGACCCGACCGATCCCTGGCTTGCTCATCCCGGCCCTCTATCCGGTTAAGCACCTGCACGCTTGTGTCATGGGTTGACTTAGGCATACGGAGTTCATTCCCAGTCTAAGCATACGGAGTTCATTCCCAGTCTAAGATCGGACTGGGCCGAGGGTTGCAGCAGCACATGCTAGGCTCAGCATGTGCTGGTGCTGCATTTTTCTTCGCTAGGGCACCATCACCGGAGCATCACCGGAGAACCTGACTGGCGGCATTGGGGTTCTGGAGATCGGGGGCCGGGGGGTGTGTGCACATGATGTGTGATTGGTGCTGGTACTTGGCCCTTATATTGGTCCCCTATCCCTCATCAAACCTCGAGAACTCACACCCCCTTGAAGAGCATTTGATATTTTACAGGTTTGTTGCCAGTAGCCATTAAAGTGTCTGAAATGGGGACACTTTTTTCAAATGGTCACAAAATCCTGTACACTTTGAGTTTTTAGCTGATTTTTTTATGCATGCCAACAAAAATACAAGGATCATGTCTACCAAGTTTGGGGCCAAAAATCCTTCCGAAAAAATTTTAAAAAATTTTGATCCGTAAAAAGTTTCAAAAATCATGAAAAATAGAAAACGAGTTGTCTTGCCATGAAACTTCATGTGAAGGCTTAAGGGACCATTGTATGAATTTACAAGCCATAAAAATGGCACTGGCACATAGAAATATGAAGATGTGCCTAAACCCACCAACCACCCTATCGATACATGACTTGTGCATCCCATCTTTCTGGCCGGCATAGTGCCCGCCCGCCCGTCCGTTCGTTTCTTCGGTTGGCTTAGGCATACGGAGTTCATTCCCAGTCTAAGATCAGACTGGACTGAGGGTTATGTAGCAGGATCGACAGCATGCAGAGGGGGACCCGGCTGATCCTCGGCTTGTGCATCCCGCCCCTCTGGCCGGTTAAGCGCCCGCACGCTCGTTTCGTGGGTTGACTTAGGCATACAGAGTTCATTCCCAGTTTAAGCATACGAAGTTCATTCCCAGTTTAAGCATACGAAGTTCATTCCCAGTCTAAGACCGGACCAGACCAAGGGTTGCGACAGCACATGCTGGGCTCGAGCATGTGCTGGTGCCCCATTTTTCATCACCAGGGCACCATCGCCGGAGCATCACCGGAGAACCTGACCAGCGGTATTAGGGTTCCGGCGATCGGGGGGGCCGAGGGGTGTGTGCACATAATGTGCGATGGGTGCTGGTACTTGGCCCTTATATTGGCCCCTTATCCGCCATCAAACCTCGAGAACTCACACCCCGTTAAAGAGCATTTGAGATTTTACAAGTTTGCTGCCAGTAGCCATGAAAGTGTCTGAAATAGGGACACTTTTTTCAAATAGTCACAAAATCTTGTACACTTCGAGTTTTTAGCTGAATTTTTTTGTGCATGCCAAAAAAATACAGGGGTCACGTCTACCAAGTTAGGGGCCAAAACTCCTTCCGAAAAAATTTAAAAAATCCCGAACCGTAAAAAGTTTCAAAAATCATGAAAAATAAAAAACGAGTCGTCTTGCCATGAAACTTCACGTGAAGGCTTAAGGGACCATTATATGAATTTACAAGCCATAAAAATGGCATTGGCATACAGAAATATGAAGATGTGCCTAAACCCACCTACCACCCTATCGATCCACGGCTTGTGCATCCCGTCTCTCTGGCCAACGAAGTGCTCGCCCGTCGGCCCTCCCGTTCGCTCGTTTCGTCGGTTGGCTTAGGCATATGGAGTTCATTCCTAGTCTAAGATTAGACCGGACCGAGGGTTGCAACAGCAAGATCAGCAGCACATAGAGGGGGACCCGACCGATCCCCGGCTTACTCATCCCGGCCCTCTATCCGGTTAAGCACCCGCACGCTTGTGTCATGGGTTGACTTAGGCATACGGAGTTCATTCCCAGTCTAAGCATACGGAGTTCATTCCCAGTCTAAGATCGGACCGGACCGAGGGTTGCAGCAGCACATGCTGGGATCGGGCATGTGCTGGTGCCGCATTTTTCTTCACCGGGGCACCATCGTCGAAGCATCACCGGAGAACCTGACTGGCAGTATTGCGGTTTCTACGATCGGGGGGCCGGGGGGTGTGCACACAAGATGTGCGATGGGTGCTGGTACTTGGCCCTTATATTGGCCCCCTATCCCTCATCAAACCTTGAGAACACACACCCCCTTAAAGAGCATTTGAGATTTTACAGGTTTGCTGCCAGTAGCCATTAAAGTTTCTGAAATGGGGACACTTTTTTCAAATGATAACAAAATCTTGTACACTTTGAGTTTTTAGCTGATTTTTTTGTGCATGCCAACAAAAATACAAGGATCACGTCTGCCAAGTTTGGGGGCCAAAAATCCTTCCGAAAAAATTTTAAAAAATTCTGATCCGTAAAAAGTTTTGAAAATCGTGAAAAATAGAAAACGAGTTGTCTTGCCATGAAACTTCACGTGAAGGCTTAAGGGACCATTGTATGAATTTACAAGCCATAAAAATGGCATTGGCCTGTAGAAATATGAAGATGTGACTAAACCCACCTACCACCCTATCGATCCATGGCTTGCGCATCCTGTCTCTCTGGCCGGCGTAATGCCCGCCCGTCCATTCGTTTCGTCGGTTGGCTTAGGCTTACGGAGTTCAATCCCGGTCTAAGATCAGACCAGACTGAGGGTTACGGTAGTAGAATCGACAGCACACAGAGAGGGACCCGGTTGATCCCCGGCTTATGCATCCCGTCCTTCAGGCCGACTGAGCGCCCGCCCGTTCGTTTCGTGGGTTGACTTAGGTATACGGAGTTCATTCCCAGTCTAAGATCAGACCGGACCGAGGGTTGCGCTAGCAGGATCGGTAGCATGCAGAGGGTGACACGATCGATCCCCGGCTTGCGCATCCCACCCCTCTGATAGCTGCGCTCCCGCACGCTCGTTTCGTGGGTTGACTTAGGCATACGGAGTTAATTCCAGATCTAAGCATACGGAGTTCATTCCCAGTCTAAGATCAGACCAGACCAAGGGTTGTGGCAGCACATGTTGGGCTCGAGCATGTGCTGGTGCCGAATTTTTCTTCATCAGGGCACCATCATCAGAGCACCACTGGAGAACCTGACCGGCGGCATTGGGGTTCCGACGATCGAGGGGCGGGGGGTGAGCGCACATGAAGTGCGATGGGTGCTGATACTTGGCCCTTATATTGGCCCCCTATTCGTCATCAAACCACGAGAACTCACACCCCCTTAAGGAGCATTTGAGATTTTACAGGTTTGCTGCCAGTAGCCATTAAAGTGTCTGAAATGGGGACACTTTTTTCAAATGATAACAAAATCTTGTACACTTCGAGTTTTTAGCTGAGTTTTTTGTGCATGCCAACAAAAATACAAGGATCACATCTACCAAGTTTGGGGCCAAAACTCCTTCCAAAAAACTTTTAAAAAATCTCAAACCGTAAAACGTTTCAAAAATCGTGAAAAATAAAAAATGAGTTGTCTTGCCACGAAACTTCACGTGAAGGCTTAGGGGACCATTGTATGAATTTACAAGCCATAAAAATGGCATTGGCACACAGAAATATGAAGATGTGCCTAAACCCACCTACTACCCTATCGATCCACAGCTTGCGCATCCCGTCTCTCTGGCCGGTGTAGTGCCCGCCCACCCGCTCGTTTCGTCGGTTAGCTTAGGCATGCGGAGTTCATTCTCAGACTAAGCGTATGGAGTTGATTCGCAGTCTAAGATCAGGTCAGACCGAGGGTTACGACAGCACATGCTGGGCTCGAGCATCTGTTGGTGCCGCATTTTTCTTCGTCAGGGCACCATCGTCGGAGCATCGTCGGAGAACCTGATCGGCGGGACTGGGGTTCCGAAGATCAGGGGGGCCAGGGGGTGTACGCACATGATGTGCGATGGGTGCTGGTACTTGGCTCTCATATTGGCCCCCTATCCCTCATCAAACCTCGGGAACTCACACCCCCTTAAAGAGCATTTGAGATTTTACAGGTTTGCTGCCAATGACCATTAAAGTGTCTGAAATGGGGACACTTTTTTCAAATGGTCACAAAATCTTGTACACTTCGAATTTTTAGTTGAGTTTTTTTGTGCATGCCAACAAAAATACAAGGATAACATCTACCAAGTTTGGATCCAAAAATCCTTTCAAAAAAATTTTAAAAAATCCTGAACCGTAAAAAGTTTCAAAAATCGTGAAAAATAGAAAACAAGTTGTCTTGCCATGAAACTTCACGTGAAGGCTTAAGGGACCATTCTATGAATTTACAAGCCATAAAAATGGCATTGGAACGCAAAAATATGAAGATGTGCCAAAACCCACCTACCACCCTATTGATCCATGGCTTACGCATCCCGTCTCTCTGGCCGGCGTAGTGCCCGCCCGCCCGCCCATTCGCTCGTTTCGTCAGCTGGGTTAGGCATACGGAGTTCATTTCCAGTGTAAGATCAGACAGGATCGAGGGTTGTGGTAGCAGAATCGGTAGCACGCAGAGGGGGACCCGATCGATCCCCAGCTTGCGTATCTCGCCCCTCTGGCTGGCAGAGCACCCGTACGCTCGTTTCGTGGGTTGACTTAGGCGTACGGAGTTCGTTCCCAGTCTAAGCATACGGAGTTCATTCCCAGTCTAAGATCGGACTGGACCGAGGGTTGCGGCAGCACATGCTGGGCTCGGGCATGTGTTGGTGCCGTATTTTTCTTCATCGGGGCACCATCGCCAGAGCATCACCGGAGAACCTGGCCGGCAGCATTGGGGTTCCGACGATCGGGAGGGCCGGGGGGTGCGCACATGATGTGTGATGGGTGCTGATACTTGGCCTATATATTGGCCCCCTATTCCTCATGAAACTTCGAGAACTCACACCCGCTTAAAAAGCATTTGAGATTCTATAGGTTTGCTGTCGGTAGCCATTAAAGTGTTTGAAATGGGGACACTTTTTTCAAATGGTCACAAAATCTTGTACACTTCGAGTTTTTAGCTGAATTGTTTTGTGCAGCCAACAAAAATACAAGGATCACGTCTACCAAGTTTGGGGCCAAAACTCCTTCCAAAAAAATTAAAAAAATCTTGAACCGCAAAAAGAGTTCTCTGTAAATCCACGGTTGCGCATCCCGTATCTCTGGCCAGCATTGTGCCCGCCCGCCCGCCCGCTCATTTCGTCGGTTGGCTTAGGCATACGGAGTTCATTCCCAGTCTAAAATCAGACCCGACCGAGGGTTGCGGCAGCAATATCGGCAGCACGCTCGTTTCATGGGTTGACTTAGGCAAATGGGGTTCATTCCCAGTCAAAGCATATGGAGTTCATTCCCAGTCTAAGCATAAAGAGTTCATTCCCAGTCTAAGATCGGACCGGACCGAAGGTTGCGGCAGCACATGTTGGGCTCGGGCATGTGCTGGTGCCGCATTTTTCTTCGCCGGGGCACCATCGTCGAAGCATCGTCGGAGAACTTGACCGGCGGGATTGGGGTTCCGGCGATCGAAGGGGCCGGGGGGGTGTACGCACATGATGTGTGATGGGTGCTGGTACTTGGCCCTTATATTGGTCCCCTATCCCTCATCAAACCTCGAGAACTCACACCCCCTTAAAGAGCGTTTGTGATTTTACAGGTTTGCTGCCAGTAGCCACTAAAGTGTTTGAAATGGAGACACTTTTTTCAAATGGTCACAAAATCTTGTACACTTCGATTTTTTAGCTGAATTTTTTTGTGCTTGCCAACAAAAATACAAGGATCACGTCTACCAAGTTTGGAGCCAAAACTCTTTCCAAAAAATTTTAAAAAATCCCGAACCGCAAAAAGTTTTGAAAATCGTGAAATATAGAAAACGATTCGTCTTGCTATGAAACTTCACGTGAAGGCTTAAGGGACCATTGTATGAATTTATAAGCCATAAAAATGGCATTGGCACTTAGAAATATGAAGATGTGCCTAAACCCACCTACCACCCTATCGATCCACGGCTCGCGCATCCCGTATCTCTGGCCGGCGTAGTGCCCGAACGCCCACCCGCCCGCTCGTTTCGTCGGTTGGCTTAGGCATACAGAGTTCATTCCCAGTCTAAGATTGGATCAGGCCGAGGGTTGTGGCAGCAGGATGGCAGCACGCAGAGGGGGACCTGGCGATCCCCGGCTTGCGCATCTTACCCCTCTGGCCGGTTGAGCACCCGCACGCTTGTTTCGTGGGTTGACTTAGGCAAATGGAGTTCATTCCCAGTCTAAGCATACAGAGTTCATTCCCAGTCTAAGATCAGACCAGACCGAGGGTTACGGCAGCAGGACTAGCAGCACGCAGAGGGGGACCTGGCTGATCCCCAGCTTGCGCATCCCGCCCCTCTGGCCGGTTGAACGCCCGCACGCTCGTTTCGTGGGTTGACTTAGGCATACGGAGTTCATTCCCAGTCTAAGATCGGGCCGGACCGAGGGTTACGGCAGCACATGCTGGGCTCGGGCATGTGTTGGTGTTGTATTTTTCTTCGTAGGGGCACCATCACCGGAGAACCTGACCGGTGGCATTGGGGTTCTGATGATTGAGGGGCCGGGGGGTGTGCGCACAAGATGTGCGATGGGTGCTGGTACTTGGCCCTTATATTGGCCCCTATCCCTCATCAAACCTTGAGAACTGACACCCCTTAAAGCGCATGTGAGATTTTACAGGTTTGCTGCCAGTAGCCATTAAAGTGTCTGAAATGGGGACACTTTTTTCAAATGGTCACAAAATCTTTTACACTTCGAGTTTTTAGTTGAATTTTTTTGTGCAAGCCAACAAAAATAGAAGGATCACGTCTACCAAGTTTGGGGCAAGAACTCCTTCCAAAAAAATTTTAAAAACTCCCGAACTGCAAAAAGTTTCAAAAATCATGAAAAATAGAAAACGAGTCGTCTTGCCATGAAACTTCACGTGAAGGCTTAAGGGACCATTGTATGAATTTCCAAGCCATAAAAATGGCATTGGCAGGCAGAAATATGAAGATGTGCCTAAACCTACCTACCACCCTATCGATCCACGGCTTGCGCATCCCATCTCTCTGGCCGACGTAGTGCCCGTTCGCCCGCCCGCACGCTTG
The DNA here is from genome assembly GCF_002303985.1 of Durio zibethinus. The sequence continues at coordinate 17,060,192 of NW_019168048.1, forward strand.
TTTCGTCGGTTGGCTTAGGCATACGGAGTTCATTCCCAGTCTAAGAATGGATCATACCGAGGGTTGCGGTAGAAGGATCGGCAGCATGTAGAGGGGGACCTGCCTATCCCCGTTTGTGCATCCCACCCCTCTGGCCAGCTGAGCACCAGCACGCTCGTTTTGTGGTTTGACTTAGGCATACGGAGTTCATTCCCAGTCTAAGCATACGGAGTTCATTCCCAGTCTAAGATCGAACTGGACCGAGGGTTGCGACAGCACATGCTGGGCTAGGGCATGTGTTGGTGCCGCATTTTTCTTCACCGGGGCACCATCGTCGGAGCATCGCCGGAGAACTTGACCGGCGGCATCGGGGTTTCGACGATCGGGGGGGCCGGGGGGTGTGCGCACATGATGTGCGATGGGTGCTGGTACTTTTCCCTTATATTGGCCCCCTATCCCTCATCAATCCTCGAGAACTCACACCCCCTTAAGAGCATTTGAGATTTTACAGGTTTGTTGCCTGTAACCATTAAAGTGTCTGAAATGGGGACACTTTTTTCAAATTGTCACAAAATCTTGTACACTTTGAGTTTTTAGCTGAATTTTTTTGTGCATGCCAAAACTCCTTCCAAAAAAATTTTAAAAAATCCTGAACCGCAAAAAGTTTCCAAAATCGTGAAAAAGAGAAAACGAGTCGTCTTGCCATGAAACTTCACGTGAAGGCTTAAGGGACCATTGTATGAATTTACAAGCCATAAAAATGGCATTGGCATGTAGAAATATGAAGATGTGCCTAATCCCACCTACCACCCTATCAATCCACGGCTTGCGCATCCCGTCTCTCTAGCCGACGTAGTGCCCGCCTGCCCGCCCGCTCGTTTCCTCGGTTGGCTTAGGCATACGAAGTTCATTCCCAGTCTAAGATCGGACCAAACTGAGGGTTATGGCAGCAGGATCGGCACCACGCAGAGGGGGACCCGACCGATCCCGACTTGCGCATCCCGCCCCTCTGGCCGGTTGAGCACCGGCACGCTCGTTTTGTGGGTTGACTTAGGCATACAGAGTTAATTCCCAGTCTAAGCATATAGAGTTCATCCCCAATCTAAGATCGAACCGGACCGAGGGTTGCGGCAGCACATGCTGGGCTCGGGCATGTGTTGGTGCCGTATTTTTCTTTGCCGGGGCACCATCGTCGGAGCATCGTTGAAGAACCTGACAGGCGGCATTGGTGTTCCGATGATCGGGGGGGCCGGGGGGGTGTGCGAACATGATGTGCGATGGCTGCTGGTACTTGGCCCTTATATTGGCCCCATATCCTTGATCAAACCTCGATAACTAACAGCCCCTTAAAGAGCATTTGAGATTTTACAAGTTTGCTACCAGTAGCCATTAAAGTGTCTGAAATGGGGACACTTTTTTCAAATGGTCACAAAATCTTGTACCCTTTGAGTTTTTAGCTGAATTTTTTTGTGCATGCCAACAACAATACATGTATCACGTCTACCAAGTTTGGGGCCAAAACTCCTTCCGAAAAAATTTTAAAAAATCCCAAACCGCAAAATTTTCTAAAATGGTGAAAAATAGAAAACGAGTCGTCTTGCCATGAAACTTCACGTGAAGGCTTAAGAGACCATTGTATGAATTTACAAGCCATAAAAATGGCATTGGCACACAGAAATATGAAGATGTGCCTAAACCCACCAACCACCCTATCGATCCACGGCTTGCGCATCCCGCCCCTCTGGCCGACTGAGCACCCGCACGCTCGTTTCGCGGGTTGACTTAGGCATACGGAGTTCATTCCCAGTCTAAGCATACGAAGTTCATTACCAATGTAAGATCGGACCGGACCGAGGGTTGCAGCAGCACATGCTGGGCTCGGGCATGTGTTGGTGCCGCATTTTTCTTCACAGGGGCACCATCGCTGGAGTATCACCAGAGAACCTGACCAGCGGCATTGGGGATCCGGCGATCGGGGGGGCCGGGGGGTGTGCGCACATAATGTGCGATGGGTGCTGGTACTTGGCCCTTATATTGGCCCCCTATCCCTCATAAAACCTTGAGAACTCACACCCCCTTAAAGTGCATTTGAGATTTTACAGGTTTGCTGCCAGTAGCTATTAAAGTGTCTGAAATGGGGACACTTTTTTCAAATGGTCACAAAATCTTGTACAATTTGAGTTTTTAGCTGAAGTTTTTTGTACATGCCAACAAAAATGCAAGGATCACATCTACCAAGTTTGGGGCCAAAACTCTTTCCAAAAAAATTTTAAAAAATCCCGAACCGTAAAAAGTTTCAAAAATCATGAAAAATGGAAAACGAGTCGTCTTCCCATGAAACTTCACATGAAGGCTTAAGGGACCATTGTATGAATTTACAAGCCATAAAAACGGCATTGGCATGCGAAAATATGAAGATGTGCCTAAACCCACCTACCACCCTATCGAACCGCGGCTTGCGCATCCCGTCTCTCTGGTCGGCGTAGTGCCCGCCCCCCGCCCGCCCGCTCGTTTCGTCAGTTGGCTTAGGCATACGGTGTTCATTCCCAGTCTAAGATAAGATCAGACCGAGGGTTGCGGCAACAAGATCGACAGCATGCAGAGGGGGACCCGGTTGATCCCCGGCTTGCGCATTCTGCCCCTCTGGCCGGTTGAGCACCCGCGCGCTCTTTTCGTTGGTTGACTTAGGCATACGGAGTTCATTCCCAGTCTAAGCATACGGAGTTCATTCCCAGTCTAAGATCGGACCAGACCGAGGGTTGCGACAGCACATGCTGGGCTCGGGCATGTGTTGGTGCCACATTTTTCTTCGTCGGGGCACCATCGTCGGAGCATCGCCGGAGAACCTGACCGACGGATTGGGGTTTCGACGATCGGGGGGGCCAGGGGGTGTGCACACATGATGTGCAATGGGTGCTAGTACTTGGCCCTCATATTGGCCCCTTATCCCTCATCAAACCTTGAGAACTCACACCCCCTTAAAGAGCATTTGAGATTTTACAGGTTTGTAGCAAGTAGCCACTAAAGTGTCTGAAATGGGGACACTTTTTTCAAATGGTCACAAAATCTTGTACACTTCGAGTTTTTAGCTGAATTTTTCTGTGCATGCCAAAAAAAATACAAGGATCATGTCTACCAAGTTTGATGCCAAAACTACTTCCAAAAAAATTTTAAAAAATCCTGAACCGCAAAAAGCTTCGAAAATCATAAAAAATAGAAAACAAGTCGTGTTGCCATGAAACTTCACATGAAGGCTTAAGGGACCATTGTATGAATTTACAAGCCATAAAAATGGCATTGGCATGCAGAAATATGTAGATGTGCCTAAACCCACCTACCACCCTATCGATCCACGGCTTGCGCATCCCGTCACTCTGGCCGGTGTAGTGCCCGCCCGCCCGCCCGCTCGTTTCGTCGGTTGGCTTAGGCATACGGAGTTCATTCCCAGTCTAAGACCAGACCAAACCGAGGGTTGTGGTAGTAGGATCAGTAGCACACAGAGGGGGACCTGACCGATCCCCAGCTTGCGTATCCCGCCCCTCTGGCCGGCTGAGCACCCGCACGCTTGTTTTGTGAGTTGACTTAGGCATATGGACTTCATTCCCAATCTAAGCATACGGAGTTCATTCCCAATCTAAGATCGGACCAAACTGAGGGTTGCGGCAGCACATGCTGGGCTCTAGCATGTGTTGGTGCCGCATTTTTCTTCGTTGGGGCACCATCGTCGGAGCATCGTCGGAGAACCTGACCGACGGCATTGATGTTCTGACGATCGGGGGGTCGGGGTGGGGTGTGCGCACATGATGTGCGATGGGTGCTGGTACTCTGCCCTTATATTGGCCTCCTATCCCTCATCAAACCTCGAGAACTCACACCCCCTTAAAGAGCATTTGAGATTTTACAGGTTTGCTGCCAGTAGCAATTAAAGTGTCTGAAATGGGGACACTTTTTTCTAATAGTCACAAAATCTTGTACACTTCGAGTTTTTAGCTGAATTTTTTTGTGCATGCCAAAAAAAAATACAAGGATCACATCTACCAAGTTTGGGGCCAAAACCCCTTCCGAAAAAATTTTAAAAAATCTCGACCCACAAAAAGTTTCAAAAATCGTGAAAAATAGAAAACGAGTCGTCTTGCCATGAAACTTCACGTGAAGGCTTAAAGGACCATTGTATGAATTTACAAGCCATAAAAATGGCATTGGCATGGAGAAATATGAAGATGTGCCTAAACCCACCTACCACCCCATCGATCCATGGCTTGCGCATCTCGTCTCTCTGGCCGGAGTAGTGCCCGCCCACCCGCCCACTCGATTCGTCAGTTGGCTTAGGCATACGGAGTTCATTCCCAGTCTAAGATCAGACCAGACCGAGTGTTGTGGCAGTAGGATCGGCAGCACATGGAGGGGGACCCGTCCGATCCCCGACTTGCGCATCCCGCCCCTCTGGCCGGCTGAGCACCCGAATGCTCATTTCGTGGGAGGACTTAGGCAAACGGAGTTAATTCCCAATCTAAGCATACGGAGTTCATTCCCAGTCTAAGATTGGACCGAACCGAGGGTTGCGGCAGCACATGCTGGGCTCGGGCATGTGTTGGTGCCACATTTTTCTTCACCGGGGCACCATCGTCAGAGCATCGTCGGAGAACCTGACTGGCGGCATTAGGGTTCTGGCGATCAGGGGGGCCGGGGGGTGTGCACACATGATGTGCGATGGGTGCTGGTACTTGCCCTTATATTGGCCCCCTATGCCTCATCAAACCTCGAGAACTCACACCCCCTTAAAGAGCTTTTGAGATTTTACAGGTTTGCTGGCAGTAGCCATTAAAGTGTTTAAAATGGGGAGACTTTTTTCAAATGGTCACAAAGTCTTGTACACTTCGAGTTTTCAGCTAAATTTTTTTGTGTATGCCAACAAAAATAAAAGGATCATGTCTACCAAGTTTGGGGCAGAAACTCCTTCCGAAAAAATTTTAAAAAATCCGAACCGTAAAAAGTTTCAAAAATCATGAAAAATTGAAAATGTGTCGTCCTGCCATGAAACTTCACGTGAAAGCTTAAGGGACCATTGTATGAATTTACAAGCCATAAAAATGGCATTGGCATGCTGAAATATGAAGATGTGCCCAAACCCACCTACCACCCTATCGATCCATGGCTTGCGCATCCCGTCTCTTTGGCCAGCGTCGTGCCCGCCCGCCCGCCCGCCGTCCGCTCGTTTCGTCGGTTGGCTTAGGCATACGGAGTTCATTCCCAGTCTTAGATCGGACCAGACCGATGGTTGCGATAGCAGGATCGGTAGCACGCAGAGGGGGACCTGGTCGATCCTCGGCTTGCGCATCCCGCCCTTCTGGTCGACTGAGCACCCACACGCTCATTTCGTGGTTGACTTAGGCATACGGAGTTCATTCCCAGTCTAAGAATATGGAGTTCATTCCCAGTCTAAGATCGGATCGGACCGAAGGTTACAGCAGCACATGCTGGGCTCGGGCATGTGTTGGTGCTGTATTTTTCTTCATTGGGGCACCGTCGTCAGAGCATTGTGGGAGACTCTGACCGGCGGCATTGGGGTTTCGATGATCGGGCGGGCCGGGGGGTGTGCGCACATGATGTGCGATGGGTGATGGTACTTGGCCCTTATATTGGCCCCCTATCCCTCATCAAACCTCGAGAACTCACACCCCCTTAAAGAACATTTGAGATTTTACAGGTTTGCTGTCAGTAGCCATTAAAGTGTCTGAAATGGGGACACTTTTTTCAATGGTCACAAAATCTTGTACACTTCAAGTTTTTAGCTAAAATTTTTTTTGCATGCCAATAAAAATACAAGGATCACGTCTACCAAGTTTGGGCCAAAACTCCTTCCGAAAAAAGTTTAAAAAATCTTGAACCGTAAAAAGTTTCAAAAATCATGAAAAATAGAAAACGAGTCGTCTTGCCATGAAGCTTCACGTGAAGGCTTAAGGGACCATTGTATGAATTTACAAGCCATAAAAAAGGCATTGGCATGCAGAAAAATAAAGATGTGCCCAAACCCACCTACCACCCTATCGATCCACGGCTTGCGCATCTCGTCTATCTGGAAGACGTAGTACCTGACCGCCCGCCTGCTAATTTCATCAGTTGGCTTAGGCATACGAAGTTCATTTCCAGTCTAAGATCGGACCTGACCGAGGGTTGCGGCAGCAGGATCGGTAGCACGTAGAGGGGGACCCAACCAATCCCCGGCTTGTGCATCCCGCCCCTCTGGCCGGCTGAGAACCCGCACGCTCATTTCGTGGGTTGACTTAGGTATACAGAGTTCATTGCCAGTCTAAGCATACGAAGTTCATTCCCAGTCTAAGATCGGACCTGACCGAGGGTTGCGACAGCACATGCTGGGCTCGGGCATATGTTGGTGCCGCATTTTTCTTCGTCGGGGCACCATCGTCGGAGAACCTGACCCGCTCGTTTCGTCGGTTGGCTTAGGCATACGGAGTTCATCCCAGACTAAGATCAGACCGGACCGAGGGTTGCGGCCGCAGGATCGACAGCACACAGAAGGGGACCCGACCGATCCCTAGCTTGTGCATCCCGGCCCTCTGGTCGGCTGAGCACCCGCACGCTCGTTTCGTGGGTTAACTTAGGCATACGGAGTTCATTCCCAGTCTAAGATCAGACCGGATTGAAGGTTCCAACAGCACATGCTGGGCTCAGGCATATGTTGGTGCCGCATTTTTCTTCGTCGGGGCACCATCGTCGGAGCATCGTCGAAGAACCTGACCGGAGGCATTGGGGTTCCAGCTATCGGGGGGGCCAGGGGGTGTGCGCACATGATGTGCGATGGGTGCTGGTACTTGGCCCTTATATTGGCCCCCTATCCCTCATCAAACCTCGAGAACTCACACCCCCTTAAAGAGCATTTGAGATTTTACAGGTTTGCTGCCAATAGACATTAAAGTGTCTGAAATGGGGACACTTTTTTCAAATGGTCACAAAATCTTCTACATTCTGAGTTTTTTGCTGAATTTTTTTGTACATGCCAACAAAAATACAAGGATCAGGTCTACCAAGTTTGGGGCTAAAACTCCTTTCGAAAAAATTTTAAAAAATCTCAAACCGTAAAAAGTTTCAAAAATTATGAAAAATAGAAAACGAGTCGTCTTGCCAAGAAACTTCACGTCAAGGCTTAATGGACAATTGTATGAATTTACAAGCCATAAAAATGGTCACAACATCTTGTACACTTCGAGTTTTTAGCTGAATATTTTTATGCATCCAACAAAAATAAAAGGATCACGTCTATCGAGTTTGGGGCTAAAACTACTTCCGAAAAAATTTAAAAAAATCCCAAACCGTAAAAAGTTTTGAAAATCGTGAAAAATAGAAAGCGAGTCGTCTTGCCATGAAACTTCACGTGAAGGCTTAAGGGACCATTGTATGAATTTACAAGCCATAAAAATGGCATTGGCATGCAAAAATATGAAGATGTGCCTAAACCCACTTACCACCCTATCGATTCACGGCTTGCGTATCCCGTCTTTCTGACCGGCGTAGTGCCCGCCCGCCCGCTCGTTCCGTCGATTGGCTTAGGCATACGGAGTTCATTCCTAGTCTAAGATTAGATTAGACCAAGGGTTGCTGCAGCAGGATCGGCAGCACGCAGAGGGGGACCCGGTCGATCCCCGACTTGTGCATCCCGCCCCTCTGGTCGACTGAGCACCCGCATGCTCGTTTCATGGGTTGACTTAGGCATACGGAGTTCATTCCCAATCTAAGCATACGGAGTTCATTTCCAGTCTAAGATCGGACCGGACCGAGGGTTGCGGTAGCAAATGCTAGGCTCGGGCATGTGTTGGTGCCGTATTTTTCTTCATCGGGGCACCATCGCCGGAGCATCGCCGGAGAAGATGACCTGCGGCATTGGGGTTCCGATGATCGGGGGGGCCGGGGGGGTGTGCGCACTTGATGTGCGATGGGTGCTGGTAGTTGGCACTTATATTGGCCCCCTATCCCTCATCAAACCTCGAGAACTCACACCTCCTTAAAGAGCATTTGAGATTTTACAGGTTTGCTGCCAGTAGCAATTAAAGTGTCTGAAATGGGGATAATTTTTTCAAATGGTCACAACATCTTGTACACTTCGAGTTTTTAGCTAAATATTTTTGTGCATCCAACAAAATAAAAGGATCACGTCAATCGAGTTTGGGGCCAAAACTCCTTCCGAAAAAATTTTAAAAAATCCCAAACCGTAAAAAGTTTTGAAAACTGTGAAAAATAGAAAACAAGTCGTCTTGCCATGAAACTTCACGTGAAGGCTTAAGGGACCATTGTATGAATTTACAAGCCATAAAAAAGGCATTGGCATGCAGAAAAAATAAAGATGTGCCCAAACCCACCTACCACCCTATCGATCCATGGCTTGCGCATCTGGTCTATCTGGAAGACGTAGTACCTGCCCGCCCGCCCGCTCATTTCATCGGTTGGCTTAGGCATACAAAGTTCATTTCTAGTCTAAGATCAGACCAGATCGAGGGTTGCGGCAGCAGGATCGGTAGCACGTAGAGGGGGACCCAACCAATCCCCGGTTTGTGCATCCCACCACTCTGGCCGGCTGAGAACCCGCACGCTCATTTCATGGGTTGACTTAGGTATACGGAGTTCATTCCCAGTCTAAGCATACGAAGTTCATTCCTAGTCTAAGATCGAACCTGACCGAGGGTTGCGGTAGCACATGCTAGGCTCAGGCATGTGTTGGTGCCGTATTTTTCTTCATCGGGGCACCATCGTGGGAGAACCTGACCCGCTCGTTTCGTCGGTTGGCTTAGGCATACGGAGTTCGTTCCCAGACTAAGATCAGATCGGACCGAGCTCGCCGCAGGATCGCAGCACAGAAGACCATTGAATGCACCGGCGGTCAGGACCTTTTGGGTTGACTTGGTAGAAACCCGTAAGATCAGAATTGAGGTCAAAGGCTGGGAGGAGTGTCGTGCGTCATTGATGTGGGGAATCGGGGCCAAAGAATAGGGGCAGTTCCGGCAGGGGGCCTGCGCACATATGTGCGATGGTGCTGGACCCCGCCCCCTATCCCTCATCAAACCTCGAGAACTCACACCCCCTTAAAGAGCATTTGAGATTTTACAGGTTTAGCTGCCAGTAGCATTAAAGTGTCTGAAATGGGGACACTTTTTTCAAATGGTCACAAAATCTTCTACATTCTGAGTTTTTAGCTGAATTTTTTTGTCATGCCAACAAAAATACAAGGATCAGGTTCAGTTTGGGGCTAAAACTCCTTTCAAAAAAAATTTTAAAAAATCCAAACCGTAAAAAGTTTTGAAAACAGTGAAAAATAGAAAGAGTCCGTCTTGCCAATCGCAAACTTCACGTGAAGGCTTAAGGGACATTGTATGAATTTACAAGCCATAAAAATGGCATTGGCATGCAGAAATATGAAGATGTGCCTAAACCCACCTACCACCCTATCGATTCACGGCTTGCGTATCCCGTCTTTCTGGCCAGCGTAGTGCCCGCCCGCCCGCTCGTTTCGTCGATTGGCTTAGGCATACGGAGTTCATTCCCAGTCCAAGATTAGATCGGACCAAGGGTCGCTGCAGCAGGATCGGCAGCACGCAGAGGGGGACCCGGCCGATCCCCGACTTGTGCATCCCGCCCCTCTGGCAGACTGAGCACCCGCACGCTCGATTCATGGGTTGACTTAGGCATACGGAGTTCATTCCCAGTCTAAGCATACGGAGTTCATTTCCAGTCTAAGATCGGACCAGACCGAGGGTTGCGGCAGCAAATGCTAGGCTCGGGCATGTGTTGGTGCCGCATTTTTCTTCATCGGGGCACCATCGCCAGAGCATCGCCGGAGAAGATGACCGGCGGCATTGGGGTTCCGATGATCAGGGGGGCTGGGGGGGTGTGCGCACTTGATGTGCGATGGGTGCTGGTAGTTGGCACTTATATTGGCCCCCTATCCCTCATCAAACCTCGAGAACTCACACCTCCTTAAAGAGCATTTGAGATTTTACAGGTTTGCTGCCAGTAGCAATTAAAGTGTCTGAAATGGGGACACTTTTTTCAAATGGTCACAACATCTTGTACACTTCGAGTTTTTAGCTGAATATTTTTGTGCATCCAACAAAAGTAAAAGGATCACGTCAATCGAGTTTGGGGCCAAAACTCCTTCCGAAAAAATTTAAAAAATCCCAAACCTCAAAAAGTTTGAAAAACAGTGAAAAATAGAAAACGAGTTGTCTTGCCATGAAACTTCACGTGAAGGCTTAAGGGACCATTGTATGAATTTACAAGCCATAAAAATGGCATTGGCATGCAGAAATATGAAAATGTGCCTAAACCCACCTACCACCCTATCGATACACGGCTTCGCATCCCGTCTCTCTGGCTGGGGTAGTGCCCGTCGGCCCACCCGCCTGCTTGCCTGCCCGCTCGTTTCGTCGGTTGGCTTAGGCACACGGAGTTCATTCCCAGTCTCAGATCGAACCTGACCAAGGGTTGTGGAAGTAGGATCGGCAGCATGCAGAGGAGGACCCGACCGATCCCCGACTTGCGCATCCCGCCCCTCTGGCCGATTGAGCACCCGTAGGCTCGTTTCGTGGGTTGACTTAGGCGTACGGAGTTCATTCCCAGTGTAAGCATACAGAGTTCATTCCCAGTCTAAGATCGAACCACACTGAGGGTTGCGGTAGCACATGCTGGGATAGAGCATGTGTTGGTGCCGCATTTTTCTTCGCCGGGGCACCATCACCGGAGCATCGCCGGAGAACTTGACCGACGGCATTGGGGTTCCGGCGATCGGGGTGGCCAGGGGGTGTGCGCACATGATGTGCAATGGGTGCTGGTACTTGGCCCTTATATTGGCCCCCTATCCCTCATCAAACCTCGAGAACTCAAACCCCCTTAAAGAGCATTTGAGATTTTACAAGTTTGCTGCCAGTAGCCATTTAAGTGTCTGAAATGGGGACACTTTTTTCAAATGGTCACAAAATCCTGTACACTACGAGTTTTTAGCTGAATTTTTTTGTGCATACCAACAAAAATACAAGGATCATGTCTACCAAGTTTGCGGCCAAAACTCTTTCCGAAAAAATTTTAAAAAATCACGAACCGCAAAAAGTTTTGAAAATCGTGAAAAATAGAAAATGAGTCGTCTTGCCATGAAACTTCACGTGAAGGCTTAAGGGACCATTGTATGAATTTACAAGCCATAAAAATGGCATTGGCATACAGAAATATGAAGATGTGCCTAAACCCACCTACCACCCTATCGATCCACGGCTTGCGCATCCCGTCTCTCTGGCCGACGTAGTGCCAGCCCGCCCGCCCGCCCGCTCGTTTCGTCGGTTGGCTTAGGCATACAAAGTTCATTCCCAGTCTAAGATTAGACCGGATCGAGGGTTGCATCAGCAGGATTGGCAGCACTTAGAGGGGGACCTGGTCGATCCCCGGCTTGCGCATCCTGCCCCTCTGGCCGACTGAGCACCCGGATGCTCGTTTCTTGGGTTGACTTAGGCATACGGAGTTCATTCCCAGTCTAAGCATACGGAGTTCATTCCCAGTCTAAGATTAGACCGGACCGAGGGTTGCGGCAGCACATGTTCGGGCTCGAGCATTTGTTGGTCCCATATTTTTCTTCGTTGGGGCACCATCGTCGGAGCATCATCGGAGAACCTGACTGGTGGCGTTGGGGTTCTGGCGATCAGGAGGTCGGGGGGCTGTGCGCACATGATGTGCGATGGGTGCTGGTACTTGGCCCTTACATTGGCCCCTATCCTTCATCAAACCTTGAGAACTCACACCCCCTTAAAGAGCATTTGAGATTTTACAGGTTTGCAGCCAGTAGCCATTAAAGTGTCTGAAATGGGGACACTTTTTTCAAACGGTCACAAAATCTTCTACACTTCGATTTTTTAGCTGAATTTTTTTGTGCATGCCAACAAAAATACAAGGATCATGTCTACCAAGATTGGGCCCAAAACTCCTTCTGAAAAAATTTTGAAAAATCTCGAACCGCAAAAAGTTTCAAAAATCATGAAAAATAGAAAACAAGTCGTCTTGGCATGAAACTTTCGGTGAAGGCTTAAGGGACCATTGTATGAATTTACAAGCCATAAAAATGGCATTGGCACACAGAAATATGAAGATGTGCCTAAACCCACCTACCACCCTATCGATCCACGGCTTGCGCATCTCGTCTCTCTGGCTGGTGTAGTGCCCGTTGCGACAGCAGGATCGACAACATGCAGAGGGGGACCCGGTCATACCTGGCTTGCGCATCCCACCCCTCTGGCCGGCTGAGCACCCGCACGCTTGTTTCGTGGGTTGACTTAGGCATACAGAGTTCATTCCCAGTCTAAGATCGGACCGGATCGAGGGTTCTGGCAGCACATGCTGGGCTCGGGCATGTGTTGGTGCCGTATTTTTCTTCATCGGAGCATCGCCGGAGAACCTGACCGACGGCATTGGGGTTCCGACGATCGGGGGGTTAGGGGGTGTGCACACATGATGTGTGATGGGTGCTGGTACTTGGCCCTTGAATTGGCCCCCTATCCCTCACCAAACCTTGAGAACTGACACCCCTTTAAAAAGCATTTGAGATTTTACAGGTTTGCTGCCAGTAGCCAATAAAGTGTCTGAAATGGGGACACTTTTTTCAAACGGTCACAAAATCTTGTACACTTCGAGTTTTTAGCTTAATTTTTTTGTGCATGCTAACAAAAATACAAGGATCACGTCTACCAAGTTTGGGGCCAAAACTCGTTCCAAAAAAATTTTAAAAAATCCTGAACCGCAAAAAGTTTCCAAAATTATGAAAAATAGAAAACGAGTCGTCTTGCCATGAAACTTCACGTGAAGGCTTAAGGGACCATTGTATGAATTTACAAGCCATAAAAATGGCATTGGCATACAGAAATATAAAGATGTGCCTAAACCCACCTACCACCCTATCGATCCACGGCATGCGCATCTCGTCTCTCTAGCCGACGTAGTGCCCGCCCGCCCACCCGCCCGCTTGTTTCATCGTTTGGCTTAGGCATACGGAGTTCATTCCCAGTCTAAGATCAGACTGGACCGAGGGTTGCAGAAGTAGGATCGATAGCACATAGAGGGGGACCTGGTCGATCACCGGCTTGCGCATCCCGCCCCTCTAGCCGGCTGAGCACTCGCACGCTCATTTCGTGAGTTGACTTAGGTATACGGAGTTCATTCCCAGTCTAAACATACGGAGTTCAATCTCAGTCTAAGATCGGACTGGACCGAGGGTTGCGACAGCACATGCTGGGCTCGATCATGTGTTGGTGCCGCATGTTTCTTCGCTGGGGCACCATCGCCGGAGCATCGCGGAGAACCTGACCGGTAGCATTGGGGTTCCGACGATCGGGGGGGTCGGTGGGGGTGTGTGCACATGATGTGCGATGGGTGCTGGTACTTGGCCCTTATATTGGCCCCCTATCCCTCACCAAACCTCAAGAACTCACACCCCCTTTAAGAGAATTTGAGATTTTACAGGTTTGTTGCCTGTAGCCATTAAAGTGTCTAAAATGGGGACACTTTTTTCTAATGGTCACAAAATCTTGTACACTTCGAGTTTTTAGCTGAATTTTTTTGTGCATGCCAACAAAAATACAAGGATCACTGCTACGAAGTTTGGGGCCAAAACTCCTTCCGAAAAAATTTAAAAAAATCCCGAACCACAAAAAGTTTCAAAAATCATGAAAAATAGAAAATGAGTCGTCTTGCCATGAAACTTCACGTGAAGGCTTAAGGGACCATTGTATGAATTTAAAAGCCATAAAAATGGCATTGAAATGCAGAAATATGAAGATGTGCCTAAACCCACCTACCACCCTATCGATCCACGGCTTGCGCATCCCATCTCTCTGGCCGACGTAGTGCCCGCCCGTCCGTTCATTTCGCCGGTTGGCTTAGGCATACGGAGTTCATTCCCAGTCTAAGATCAGACCGAACCAAGGGTTGCGGTAGTAGGATCGGCAGCACGCAGAGGGGGACCCGGCCGATCCCTGACTTGCGCATCCCGCCCCTCTGGCCGACTGCACACTCGTTTTGTGGGTTGACTTAGGCATACGGAGTTCATTCCCAGTCTAAGCATACGGAGTTGATTCCCAGTCTAAGATCAGACCGGACCGAGGGTTGTGACAGCACATGCTGGGCTCGGGCTTGTGTTGGTGCCGCATTTTTCTTCGCCGACGCGCCATCGCTGGAGCATCGCCAGAGAACCTGACCGACGGCATTGGGGTTTCGGTGATCGGGGGGGCTGGGGGGGTGTGCGCACATGATGTGCGATGGGTGCTGTTACTTGGCCCTTATATTGGCCCCCTATCCCTCATCAAATCTCGAGAACTCACACCCCCTTAAAGAGCAATTGAGATTTTACAGGTTTGCTGCCAGTAGCCATTAGAGTGTCTAAAATGGGGACACTTTTTTCAAATGGTCACAAAATCTTGTACACTTCGAGTTTTTAGCTGAATTTTTTTGTGCATGCCAACAAAAATACAAGGATCACTGCTATGAAGTTTGGGGCCAAAACTCCTTCCGAAAAAATTTAAAAAAATCCCGAACCACAAAAAGTTTCAAAAATCATGAAAAATAGAAAATGAGTCGTCTTGCCATGAAACTTCACGTGAAGGCTTAAGGGACCATTGTATGAATTTAAAAGCCATAAAAATGGCATTGAAATGCAGAAATATGAAGATGTCCCTAAACCCACCTACCACCCTATCGATCCACGGTTTGCGCATCCCATCTCTCTGGCCGACGTAGTGCCCGCCCGTCCGTTCATTTCGCCGGTTGGCTTAGGCATACGGAGTTCATTCCCAGTCTAAGATCAGACCGAACCAAGGGTTGCGGTAGTAGGATCGGCAGCACGCAGAGGGGGACCCGGCCGATCCCTGACTTGCGCATCCCGCCCCTCTGGCCGACTGCACACTCGTTTTGCGGGTTGACTTAGGCATACGGAGTTCATTCCCAGTCTAAGCATACGGAGTTGATTCCCAGTCTAAGATCAGACCGGACCGAGGGTTGTGACAGCACATGCTGGGCTCGGGCTTGTGTTGGTGCCGCATTTTTCTTCGCCGACGCGCCATCGCTGGAGCATTGCCAGAGAACCTGACCGACGGCGTTGGGGTTTCGATGATCGGGGGGGCCGGGGGGGTGTGCGCACATTATGTGCGATGGGTGCTGTTACTTGGCCCTTATATTGGCCCCCTATCCCTCATCAAATCTCAAGAACTCACACCCCCTTAAAGAGCACTTGAGATTTTACAGGTTTGCTGCCAGTAGCCATTAGAGTGTCTAAAATGGGGACACTTTTTTCAAATGGTCACAAAATCTTGTACACTTCGAGTTTTTAGCTGAATTTTTTTGCGCATGCCACCGAAAATACAAGGATCATGTCTACCTAGTTTTGGGCCAAAAATCCTTCCAAAAAAATTTTAAAAAATCCCGAACCGCAAAAAGTTTCAAAAATCGTGTAAAATAGAAAACGAGTCATCTTGCCATGAAACTTCACGTGAAGGCTTAAGGGACCATTGTATGAATTTACAAGCCATAAAAATGGCATTGGCATCCAGAAATATGAAGATGCACCTAAACCCACCTACCACCCTATTGATCCACGGCTTGCGCATCCCGTCTCTCTCGCCGGCATAGTGCCCGCCCGTCCGCCCTCCCGTTCGCCCGCCCGCTCGTTTCATCGGTTGGTTTAGGCATACGGAGTTCATTCCCAGTCTAAGATCGAACCAGACTGAGGGTTGTGACAGCAGGATCAGCAGCACACAGAGGGGGACCCAGCCGATTCCCAGCTTGTGCATCTTGCCCCTCTGGCCGGCTGAGCACCCGTACGCTCATTTCGTGGGTTGAATTAGGCATACGGAGTTCATTCCCAGTCTAAGCATTCGGAGTTCATTCCCAGTCTAAGATCGGATCGGACCGAGGGTTGCGGCAGCACATGTTGGGCTCGGGCATGTGTTGGTGCCGCATTTTTCTTCGTCGGCGCACCATCGCCGGAGCATCGTCGGAGAACCTGACCGACGGCATTAGGGTTCCGACGATCAGGGGGCTGGGGGGCTGTGCGCCCATGATGTGCGATGGGTGCTGTACTTGGCCCTTATATTGGCCCCTTATCCATCATCAAACCTCGAGAACTCACACCCCCTTCAAGAGCATTTGAGATTTTACAGGCTTGCTGCCAGTAGCCATTAAAGTGTCTAAAATGGGGATACTTTTGTCAAATGGTCACAAAATCTTGTACAGTTTCAGTTTTTAGCTGAATTTTTTTATGCATGCCAGCAAAAATACAAGGATCACGTCTACCAAGTTTGTTGCCAAAACTCCATCCGAAAAAATTTTAAAAAATCTCGAACCGCAAAAAGTTTTGAAAATCATGAAAAATAGAAAACGAGTCGTCTTGCCATTAAACTTCACGTGAAGGCTTAAAGGACCATTGTATGAATTTACAAGCCATAAAAATGGCATTGGCATGCAGAAATATGAAGATATGCCTAAACCTACCTACCACCCTATCGATCCACGACTTGCACATCCCGTCTCTTTGGCCGACGTAGTGCCCGCCCGCCCGCCTGCTCGTTTCGTTGGTTGGCTTAGGCATACGGAGTTCATTCCCAGTCTAAGATCGGACCGGACTGAGGATTGCAGCAATAGGATCAGCAGCACACAGAGGGGGACCCGATCGATTCCCGACTTGTGCATCCCACCCCTCTGGCTGGCTGAGCACCCGTACGCTCGTTTCGTGGCTTGACTTAGGCATATGGAGTTAATTCCCAGTCTAAGCATACGGTGTTCATTCCTACACTAAGATTGGACCGAGGGTTGCGGCAGCACATGCTGGGCTCGGGCATGTGTTGGTGCCGCATTTTTCTTCGCCGGGGCACCATCGTTAGAGAACCTAACCGGTGGCATTGGGGTTCTGGCGATCGGGGGGGTGTACGCACATGATGTGCAATGGTGCTGGTACTTGGCCCTTATATTGGTGCCCTATCCCTCATCAAACCTCGAGAACTCACACCCCCTTAAAGAGCATTTGAGATTTTACAGGTTTGCTGCAGTAGCCATTAAAGTGTCTGAAATGGGGACACTTTTTTTGAATCGTCACAAAATCTTGTACACTTCGAGTTTTTAGCTGAATATTTTTGTGCATGCCAACAAAAATACAAGTATCACATCTACCAAGTTTTGGGGCCAAAACTCTTTCGAAAAAAATTTAAAAAAATCTTGAACCACAAAAAGTTTCAAAAATCATGAAAAATAAAAAATCAGTCGTCTTGCCATGAAACTTCACGTGAAGGCTTAAGGGATGATTGTATGAATTTACAAGCCATAAAAATGGCATTGGCACACAGAAATATGAAGATGTGCCTAAACGCACCTACCACCCTATCGATCCACGGTTTGCGCATCCCGTCTCTCTGGCCGATGTAGTGCCAACCCGCCCGCTCGTTTCATCGGTTGGCTTAGGCATACGGAGTTCATTCCCAGTCAAAGATTGGACCGGACCGAGGGTTGCGACAGCAGGATCGGCAACACATAGAGGGGGACCCACACGCTCTTTCGTGGGTTGACTTAGGCATACGGAGTTCATTCCCAGTCTAAGCATACGGAGTTTATTCCCAGTCTAAGTCGAACCAAACCGAGGGTTGCAGCAGCACATGCTGGGCTCGAGCATATGTTGGTGCCGCATTTTTCTTCTCCGGGGCACCATCGTCGGAGCATCGCCGGAGAACCTGACCGGCGGCATTGGGGTTCCGACTATCGGGGGGGTCGGGGGGTGTGTGCGCACATCATGTACGATGGGTGCTGGTACCTGGCCCTTATATTGGCCCCCTATCCCTCATCAAACCTTGAGAACTCACATCCTTTAAAGAGCATTTGAGATTTTACAGGTTTGCTGCCAGTAGCCATTAAAGTGTCTGAAATGAGGACATTTTTTTCAAATGGTCACAAAATCTTGTACCCTTCGAGTTTTTAGCTGACTTTTTTTGTGCATGCCAAAAAAAATACAAGGATCACGTCTACCAAGTTTGGGGCAAAACTCCTTTCGAAAAATGTTAAAAAATCTCGAACTGTAAAAAGTTTCAAAAATCGTGAAAAATAGAAAACGAGTGGTCTTGCCATGAAACTTCACATGAAGGCTTGAGGAACCATTGTATGAATTTACAAGCCATAAAAATGGCATTGGCACGGAAAAATATGAAGATGTGCCTAAACCCACGTACCACCCTATCGATCCACGGTTTACGCATCCCGTCTCTCTGGCCGGCGTAGTGCCCGGCCGTCCGGCCGCCCGCTTGTTTTGTCGGTTGCCTTAGGCATACGGAGTTCATTCCCAGTCTAAGATCAGACTGGATCGAGGGTTGCGACAGCAGGATCAGCAACACGTAGAGGGGGACTCGGTCAATCCTCGGCTTGCGCATCCTTCCCCTCTAGGCGGCTGAGCGCCCGCACGCTCGTTTCTTGGGTTGACTTAGGCATATGGAGTTCATTCTCAGTCCAAGCATACGGAGTTCATTCCCAATCTAAGATCAGATCGGACCGAGGGTTACGGGAGCACATGTTGGGCTCGGACATGTGTTGGTGCCGCATTTTTCTTCGTCGGGGCACCATCGTCGGAGCATCGCCGGAGAACCTGACCGATGGCATCGGGGTTCCGACGATCGGGGGGGTCGGGTGGGGGTGTGCACACATGATGTGTGATGGGTGCTGGTACTTAGCCCTTATATTGGCCCCCTATCCCTCATCAAACATCCAGAACTCACACCCCCTTAAAGAGCATTTGAGATTTTACAGGTTTGCTACTAGTAGCCATTAAAGTGTCCGAAATGGGGACACTTTTTTCAAATGGTCACGAAATCTTGTACCCTTCGAGTGTTTAGCTGAATTTTTTTGTGCATGCCAAAAAAATTTCAAGGATCACCTCTACCAAGTTTGGGTCCAAAATTCCTTCCGAAAAAATTTTAAAAAATCCCAAACCGTAAAAAGTTTCATAAATCGTGAAAAATAAAAAACGAGTCGTCTCGCCATGAAACTTCACGTGAAGGCTTAAGGGACCATTGTATGAATTTACAAGCCATAAAAATGGCATTGCAACCAGAAATATGAAGATGCACCTAAACCCACCTACCACCCTATCGATCCACGGCTTGCGCATCCTGTCTCTCTGGCCAGCGTAGTGCCTGCCCGCCCGCTCATTTCGTAGGTTGGCTTAGGCATACAGAGTTCATTCACAGTCTAAGATTGGATCGAACTGAGAGTTGTGGCAGCAGGATCGGCAGCACGTAGAGGGGGACCTGACCAATCCCCGGCTACGCATCCCGCCCCTCTGGCCGGTCGAGCACCCGCACGCTCGTTTCGTGGGTTGACTTAGGCATACGGAGTTCATTCCCAGTCTAAGATCAAATCAGACCGAGGGTTGCAGCAGCACATACTGGGCTCGGCCATATGTTGGTGCCGCATTTTTCTTCATCGGGGCACCATCACCGGAGCAATGCCGGAGTACCTGATCGACGGCATTGGGGTTCCGACGATCGGGGGGTCGGGGGGGTGTGCGCACATGATGTGCGATGGGTGCTGGTACTTGGCCCTTATATTGGCCCCTATCACTCATCAAACCTGGAGAACTCACACCCCCTTAAAGAGCATTTGAGATTTTACAGGTTTGTTGCCAGTAGCCGTTAAAGTGTCTGAAATTGGGACATTTTTGGATATGGTCACAAAATCTTGTACACTTCGAGTTTTTAGCTGAATTTTTTTATGCAAGCCAACAAAAATAAAAGGATCACGTCTACCAAGTTTGGGGCCAAAACTCCTTTCAAAAAAATTTTCAAAACTCCCGAACTGTAAAAAGTTTTAAAAATCGTGAAAAATAGAAAACGAGTCGTCTTGCCATGAAACTTCACGTGAAGGCTTAAGGGACCATTGTTTGAATTTACAAGCTAAAAAAATGGGTAAAAATATGAAGATCTGCCTAAACCCACCTACCACCCTATCGATCCATGGCTTGCGCATCCCGTCTCTCTAGCCGACGTAGTGCCCGCCCGCCCGCCTGCTCGTTTTGTCCATTGGCTTAGGCAAACGGAGTTCATTTCTAGTCTAAGATCAGACTGGACTGAGGGTTGCGGCAGCATGTAGAGGGGGACCCGGTCGATCCCCGGCTTGCGCATCCCGCCCCTCTGGCCGGCTGAGCACCTGTACGCCCGTTTCGTGGGTTGACTTAGGCAAACGAAGTTCATTCCCAGTCTAAGATCGGACCGGACCGAGGGTTGTAGCAGCACATGCTGGGCTCAGGCATGTGCTGGTGCCACATTTTTCTTCGCCGGGGCACCATCACCGGAGCATCGTTGGAGAACTTGACCGGCGACATTAGGGTTCTGGCGTTTGGGGGGCCGGAGGGGGTGCGCACAAATGATGTGCGATGGGTGCTGGTACTTGGCCTGTATATTGGCCCCCTATCCCTCATCAAACCTTGAGAACTCACACCCCCTTAAAGAGCATTTGAGATTTTACAGGTTTGCTGCCAGTAGCCATTAAAGTGTCTGAAATGGGGACACTTTTTTCAAATGGTCAGAAAATCTTATACACTTCGAGTTTTTAGCTGAATTTTTTTGTGCATGCCAAAAAAAATACAAGGATCACGTCTACCAAGTTTGGGGCGAATACTCCTTCCGAAAAAATTTTAAAAAATCCCAAACCATGAAAAGTTTTGAAAATCGTGAGAAGCAGAAAATGAGTCATCTTCCCATTAAACTTCACATGAAGGCTTAAGGGACCATTGTATGAATTTACAATCCATAAAAATGGCATTGGCACGCAGAAATATGAAGATGTGCCTAAACCCACCTACCACCCTACCGATCCACGGCTTGTGCATTCGGTCTCTCTGGTCGGCATAGTGCCCGTCGCCCTGCCCGTCCGTCCGCTCGTTTCGTCCGTTGGCTTAGGCATACGGAGTTCATTCCTAGTCTAAGATTGGACTGGACCGAGGGTTGTGGCAGCAGGATCGGTAGCACGTAGAGGGGGACCTGGTCGATCCCCGTCTTGCACATCCCGCCCATTTGGCCGACTGACCGCCCGCACGCTCGTTTCGTGGGTTGACTTAGGCATACGGAGTTCATTCCCAGTCTAGGATAGGACCGGACCGAGGGTTACGGCAGCACATGCTGGGCTCGAGCATGTGCTGGTGCCTCATTTTTCTTCACCGGGGCACCATCGTCGGAGCATTGCCGGAGAACCTGAACGACGGCTTTGGGGTTCCGACGATCGGGGGGCCGGGGGGGTGTGCGCACATGATGTGTGATGGGTGCTGGTACTTGGCCCTTATATTGGCCCCCTATCCCTCATCAAACATCGAGAACTCGCACCCCCTTAAAGAGAATTTGAGATTTTACAAGTTTGCTGCCAGTAGCCATTAAAGTGTCTAAAATGGGGACACTTTTTTCAAATTGTCAGAAAATCTTGTACACTTCGAGTTTTTAACTGAATTGTTTTGTGCATGCCAACAAAAATACAAGGATCATGTCTACCAAGTTTGGGGCCAAAACTCCTTCCGAAAAAATGTTAAAAAATCCCGAACCGTAAAAAGTTTCAAAAATCATGAAAAATAGAAAACGAGTCGTCTTGCCATGAAACTTCACGTGAAGGCTTAAGGGACCATTGTATGAATTTACAAGCCATAAAAATGACATTTGCACGCAGAAATTTGAAGATGTGCCTAAACCCACCTACCACCCTATCGATCCACGGCTTGTGCATCTTGTCTCTCTGGCCGGCGTAGTGCCCGATCGCTCGCCTGCTCGCTTGTTTCATCGGTTGGCTTAGGCATATGGAGTTCCATTCCCAGTCTAAGATCAGATCAGACTGAGGGTTGCGGCAGCAGGATTGGTGGCACGTAGAGGGGGACCCGGCCGATCCCCGGCTTGCGCATCCCACCCTTCTAGCCGGTTGAGCACCCGCACGCTCGTTTCGTGGATTGACTTAGGCATACGGAGTTCATTCCCAGTCTAAGCTTGGACCGGACCGAGGGTTACGTCAGCACATGCTGGCCTCGAGCATGTGCTGGTGCCACATTTTTCTTCCTCGGGACACCATCGCCGGAGCATCGTCGGAGAACCTAACCGAAGGCATTAGGGTTCCGACGATCGGGGGGGCCGGGGGGGTGTGCACACATTATGTGTGATGGGTGCTGCTACTTGGCCCTTATATTGGCCCCCTATCCCTCATCAAACCTTGAGAACTCACACCCCCTTAAAGAGCATTTGAGATTTTACAGGTTTGCTACCAGTAGCCATTAAAGTGTCTGAAATGGGGACACTTTTTTGAAATGGACACAAAATCTTGTACACTTCGAGTTTTTAGCTGAATTGTTTTGTGCATGCCAAAAAAAATACAAGGATCACGTCTACCAAGTTTGGGACCAAAACTCCTTCTGAAAAAATTTTAATAAATCCCGAACTGCAAAAAGTTTCAAAAATCATGAAAAATAGGAAACAAGTCGCCTTGCCATGAAACTTCACGTGAAGGCTTAAGGGACCATTGTATGAATTTACAAGCCATAAAAATGGCATTGGTACACAGAAATATGAAGATGTGCCTAAACCCACCTACCAGCCTATTGATCCACGGCTTGCACATCCCGTCTCTCTGGCCGGCGTAGTGCCCGCCCACCCGCTTGTTTCGTCGGTTGGCTTAGGTATACAGAGTTCATTCCCAGTCTAAGATCAGACCGAACCGAGTGTTGTGGCAGCAGGATTAGCAGCACGCAGAGGGGGACCTGACCTATCCACGGCTTGCGCATCCCGCCCCTATGGCCAGCTGAGGGCCTGCATGCTCGTCTCATAGGTTGACTTAGGCATACGGAGTTCATTCCTAGTCTAAGCATAGGGAGTTCATTCCCAGTCTAAGATCGGATTAGATCGAGGGTTACGGCAGCACATGCTGGGCTCGGGCATGTGCTGGTGCCGTATTTTTCTTCTCCGGGGCACCATCGCCGGAGCATCGTCGGAGAACCTGACCGACGGCATTGGGGTTCCAACGATCGGGGGGCCGGGGGTTGTGCGCACGTGATGTGCAATGGGTGCTGGTACTTGGCCCTTATATTGGCCCCTTATCCCTCATCAAACCTCGAGAACTCATACCCCCTTAAAGAGCATTTGAGATTTTACAGGTTTTCTGCCAGTAGCCATTAAAGTGTCTGAAATGGGGACACTTTTTTCAAATGGTCACAAAATCTTGTACACTTCGAGTTTTTAGCTAAATTTTTTTGTGCATGCCAACAAAAATACAAGGATCCTCTCTACCAGGTTTGGTGGTAAAACTCCTTCCAAAAAAATTTAAAAAAATTCCAAATTGTAAAAAGTTTCAAAAATCGTTAAAAATAGAAAACGAGTCGTCTTGCCATGAAACTTCACGTGAAGGTTTAAGGGACCATTGTATGAATTTACAAGCCATAAAAATGGCATTGGCATGCAGAAATATGAAGATGTGCCTAAACCCACCTACCACCCTATCGATCCACGGCTTGTGCATCCCGTCTCTCTGGCCGACGTTGTGCCCACCCGCCCACTCGCCCGCTCGTTTTCTCAATTGGCTTAGGCATACAGGAGTTTATTCCCAGTCTAAGATCAGACCAGACCGAGGGTTACAGTAGCAGGATCGCCAGCTTGCAGAGGGGGACCCCACTGATCCTCGACTTGCGCATCTCGCCATTCTGGCCGGCTGAGCACCCGTACACTCGTTTCGTGGGTTGACTTAGGCATACGGAGTTCATTCCTAGTCTAAGCATACAGAGTTCATTCCCAGTCTAAGATCAGACTGGACCGAGGGTTGCGGTAGCACATGCTAGGCTCGAGATGTGTTGGTGCCGTATTTTTCTTCGTCGAGGCACCATCGCCGGATCATCGTCGGAGAACTTGACCGACGGCATTGGGGTTCGGGCAATCGGGGGGGCCGGGGGGCGTGCGCACATGATGTTCGATGGGTGCTGGTACTTGGCCCTTATATTGGCCCCCTATCCCTCATCATGCCTCAAGAACTCACACCCCCTTAAAGAGCATTTGAGATTTTACAGGTTTGCTGCCAGTAGCCATTAAAGTGTCTGAAATGGGGACACTTTTTTCAAATGGTCACAAAATATTCTACAGTTCGAGTTTTTAGCTGAATTTTTTTGTGCATGCCCAAAAAATACAAGGATGACGTCTGCCAAATTTAGGGCTAAAACTCCTTTTGAAAATATTTAAAAAAATCTTGAACCGTCGAAAGTTTCAAAAATTGTGAAAAATAGAAAACGAGTCGTCCTGCCATGAAACTTCACGTGAAGGCTTAAGGGACCATTGTATGAATTTAAAAGTCATAAAAATGGCATTGGCACGCAGAAATATGAAGATGTGCCTAGACCCACCTACCACCCTATCGATCCACGGCTTGCGCATCTCGTCCTCTGGCCGGCGTAGTGCCCGCCCGCCCACCCACCCTTTCGTTTCGTCGGTTGGCTTAGGCACGCGAAGTTCATTCCCAATCTAAGATTGGACCAAACCGAGGGTTGCGACAGCAGGATCGACAGCATGCAGAGGGGGACCCGCCCCTCTGGTCGGCTGAGCACCCGTACACTCGTTTCATGGGTTGACTTCGCCATATAGAGTTAATTCCCAATCTAAGCATACAGAGTTCATTCCCAGTCTAAGATCAGACCAGACCGAGGGTTGCGGCAACACATGCTTGGCTCGGGCATGTGTTGGTGCCACATTTTTCTTCACCGGGGCACCATCGTCGGAGCTTCGCAGGAGAACCCGACTGGCGGCATTGGGGTTCCGGCGATCAGGGGGGCCAGGGGGGGTGTTCGCACATGATGTGTGATAGGTGTTGGTACTTGGCCCTTATATTGGCCCCCTATCCCTCATCAAACCTCTAGAACTCTCACCTCCTTAAAGAGCATTTCAGATTTTATAGGTTTGCTGCCAATAGCCATTAAAGTGTCTAAAATGGGGACACTTTTTTCAAATGGTCACAAAATCCTGTACACTTCGAGTTTTTAGCTGAATTGTTTTGTGCATGCCAACAAAAATACAAGGATCACATCTACCAAGTTTGGGGCCAAAAGTACTTTTGAAAAAATTTTAAAAAATCTCGAACCGTAAAAAGTTTCAAAAATCGTGAAAAATAGAAAACGAGTCGTCTTGCCATGAAACTTCACGTGAAGGCTTAAAGGACCATTGTATGAATTTACAAGCCATAAAAATGGCATTGGCATGCAAAAATATGAAGATGTGCATAAACCCACCTACCATCCTATCGATCCACGGCTTGCGCATCCCGTCTCTCTGGTCGGCATAATGCCCGCCCGCCCGCCTGCCCGCTTGTTTCGTCGGTTGGCTTAGGCATACGGAGTTCATTCCTAGTCTAAGATCGGACTGGACCGAGGGTTGCGACAGCAGGGTCGGCACCCGTACACTCGTTTCGTGGGTTAACTTTGCCATACGGAGTTAATTCCCAGTCTAAGCATACGAAGTTGATTCCCAGTCTAAGATCGGATCAAACCGAGGGTTGCGACAGCACATGCTGGGCTCGAGCATGTGCGGGTACCGTATTTTTCTTCATCGAGGAACCGTCGTCGGAGCATCACTGGAGAACCTGACCGACGGCATTGGGGTTCCGATGATCGGGGGGCCGGGGGGTGTACGCACATGATGTGCGATGGCTGCTGGTACTTGGCCCTTATATTGGCCCTCTATCCCTCACCAAACCTTGAGAACTCAAACCCCCTTAAAGAGCATCTGAGATTTTACAGGTTCGCTGCCAGTAGCCATTAAAGTGTCTGAAATGGGGACACTTTTTGAAATGGTCACAAAATCTTGTACACTTCGAGTTTTTAGCTGAAGTTTTTTTATGCATGCCAACAAAAATACAAGGATCACGTCTACCAAGTTTGGGGCCAAAACTCCTTTCGAAAAAATTTTAAAAAATCCCGAATCGCAAAAAGTTTCAAAAATCATGAAAAATTGAAAACGAGTCATCTTGCGATGAAACTTCACGTGAAGGCTTAAGGGACCATTGTATGAATTTACAAGCCATAAAAATGGCATTGGCACACAGAAATATGAAGATGTGTCTAAACCCACCTACCACCCTATCGATCCACGGCTTGTGCATCCGATCTCTCTGGCCGGCGTAGTGCCCGCCCTCCCACCCGCTCGTTTCATCGGTTGGCTTAGGCATACGGAGTTCATTCCCATTCTAAGATGGGACCGGACAGAGGGTTAGGTAGTAGGATCGGTAGTGCATAGAGGGGGACCCACGCCGATCCCCGGCGTGCGCATACATCCCCTCTGGCCGACTGAGCGCCCGCACGCTCATTTCGTGGGTTGACTTAAGCATACGAAGTTCATTCCCAGTCTAAGCATATGGAGTTGATTCCCAGTCTAAGATCGGATCAGATTGAGGGTTGCGACAGCACATGCTGGGCTCAAGCATGTACGGGTACCATATTTTTCTTCACTGAGGAACCATCGTCGGAGCATCGTCGGAGAACCTGACCGACAGCATTGGGGTTCCGACGACCGGGGGGCCGGGGGGATGTGCACACATGATGTGCGATGGGTGCTGGTACTTGGCCCTTATATTGTCCCCCTATCCCTCATCAAACCTTGAGAACTCACCCCCCCTTAAAGAGCATTTGAGATTTTACAGGTTTGCTGCCTGTAGCCAATAAAGTGTCTGAAATGGGGACACTTTTTACAAATGGTCACAAAATCTTGTGCACTTCAAGTTTTTAGCTGAAGGTTTTTTATGCATGCCAACAAAACTACAAGGATCACGTCTACCAAGTTTGGGGCTAAAACTCCTTTCAAAAAAATTTAAAAAAATCCCGAACCGCAAAAAGTTTCAAAAATCGTGAAAAATAGAAAACGAGTCATCTTGCGATGAAACTTCACGTGAAGGCTTAAGGGACCATTGTATGAATTTACAAGCCATAAAAATGGCATTGGCATGCAGAAATATGAAAGATGTGCCTAAACCCACCTACCACCCTCTCGATCCACGGCTTGCGCATCCCGTCTCTTTGGCCGGCGTAGTGCCCGCCCGCCCGCCCACTCGTTTCGTCGGTTGGCTTAGGCATATGGAGTTCATTCCTAGTCTAAGATGGGACCAAACAGAGGGTTGCGGTAGCAGGATCGGCAGCGCACAAAGGGCCGACCCGCGCCGATCCCCGGCTTGCACATACATCCCCTCTGGCGGACTGAGCGCCTGCACGCTCGTTTCGTGGGTTGACTTAAGCATACGGAGTTCATTCCCAGTCTAAGCATATAGAGTTCATTCCCAGTCTATGATCAGACCAGACCGAGGGTTACGTCAGCACATGTTGGGATTGGGCATGTGCTGGTGCCACATTTTTCTTCGCTGGGGCACCATCATCGGAGCATCGTCGAAGAACCTGATCGACGGCATTGGGGTTCCGACGATCAGGGGGGCCGGGGGGGTGTGCACACATGATGTGCGATGGGTGCTGGTACTTGGCCCTTAAATTGGCCCCCTATCCCTCATGAAACCTTGAGAACTCACCCCCCCTTAAAGAGCATTTGAGATTTTACAGGTTTGCTGCCTGTAGCCAATAAAGTGTCTGAAATGGGGACACTTTTTACAAATGGTCACAAAATCTTGTGCACTTCAAGTTTTTAGCTGAAGTTTTTTTATGCATGCCAACAAAACTACAAGGATCACGTCTACCAAGTTTGGGGCTAAAACTCCTTTCAAAAAAATTTAAAAAAATCCCGAACCGCAAAAAGTTTCAAAAATCGTGAAAAATAGAAAACGAGTCATCTTGCGATGAAACTTCACGTGAAGGCTTAAGGGACCATTGTATGAATTTACAAGCCATAAAAATGGCATTGGCACGCAAAAATATGAAGATGTGCCTAAACCCACCTACCACCCTATCGATCCATGGCTTGCGCATCCGGTCTCTTTGGCCGGCGTAGTGCCCGCCCTCCCACCCGCTAGTTTCATCGGTTGGCTTAGGCATAAGAGTTCATTCCCAATCTAAGATCAGACCGGACCGAGGGTTGTGGCAGCATGATCGACAGCATGCAGAGAGGCACCCGACCGATCCTCGGCTTGCGCATCCCACCCCTTTGGCCGACTGAGCGCCCGCATGCTCGTTTCGTGGGTTGACTTAGGCATACGAAGTTCATTCCCAGTCTAAGATCAGACCAGACT
This sequence comes from Durio zibethinus, assembly GCF_002303985.1. Next base: position 17,088,410 of record NW_019168048.1, read on the forward strand.
GAGGGTTGCGGCAGCATAGGCTGGCGCTCGGGCATGTGCTGGTGCCGCATTTTCTTCGTCGGGGCACCATCACCGGAGCATCATCGTAGAACCTGACCGACGGCATTGGGGATCCGGTGATCGGGGGGGTCGGTGGGGTGTGCACACATGATGTGTGATGGGTGCTGGTACTTGGCCCTTATATCGGCCCTCTATCCCTCATCAAACCTCTAGAATGCACCCCCCTTAAAGAGCATTTGAGATTTTACAGGTTTGCTGCCCGTAGCCATTAAATTGTCTGAAATGGGAACATTTTTTTCAAATGGTCACAAAATCTTGTACACTTTGAGTTTTTAGCTGAATTTTTTTGTGCATGCCAAAAAAAATACAAGGATCACATCTACCAAGTTTGGGGTGAAAACTCCTTCCAAAAAAAATTTAAAAAATCCCAAACCGTAAAAAGTTTTGAAAATAGTGAAAAATAGAAAACGAGTCGTCTTGCCATGAAACTTCACGTGAAGGCTTAAAGGACCGTTGTATGAATTTACAAGCCATAAAAATGGCATTGGCATGCAGAAATATAAAGATGTGCCTAAACCCACCTACCACCTTATCGATCCACGGCTTGCGCATCTCGTCTCTCTGGCCAGCATAGTGCTTTCCCGCCCGCCCGTCCACCCGCTCGTTTCATCGGTTGGCTTAGGCATACAGAGTTTATTCCTAGTCTAAGATTGGACCGGACGGAGTGTTGTGGCTGTAGGATCGATAGCATGAAGAGGGGGGCCCGGCCGATCCCTGGCTTGCGCATCTCGCCCCTCTGGCCGGCTGAGCACCCGCATGCTCATTTCGTGGGTTGACTTAGCCATATGGAGTTCATTCCCAGTCTAAGCATAGGGAGTTCATTCCCAGTCTAATATCAGACCAGACCAAGGGTTACGGCAGCACATGCTGGGCTCGGCCATGTGCTGCTGCCGCATTTTTCTTCGCCGGGGCACCATCACCGGAGCATCGCGGAGAACCTGACCGACGGCTTTGGGGTTCCGACGATCGGGGGGCCGGGGTGTGCGCACATGATGTGCGATGGGTGCTGGTACTTGGCCCTTATATTGGCCCCCTATCCCTCGTCAAACCTCAAGAACTCACACCCCCTTAAAGAGCATTTGAGTTTTACAGGTTTGCTGCCAGTAGCCATTAAAGTGTCTGAAATGGGGACACTTTATTCAATTGGTCACAAAATCTTGTACACTTCGAGTTTTTAGCTGAATTTTTTTATGCGTGCCAATAAAAATACATGGATCACGTCTACCAAGTTTGGGGCCAAAACTCATTCCGAAGAAATTTTAAAAAATCTCGAACCGCAAAAAGTTTCGAAAGTCGTGAAAAATAGAAAATGAGTCGTCTTGCCATGAAACTTCACGTGAAGCTCTAAGGGACCATTGTATGAATTTACAAGCCATAAAAATGGCATTGGCACGTAGAAATATGAAGATGTGCCTAAACCCACCTACCACCCTATCGATCCACAGCTTGCGCATCCCGTCACTCTGGCCGACGTAGTGCCCGCCTGCCCGCCCGCTCGTTTCGTCGTTTGGCTTAGGCATACGGAGTTCATTCCCAGTCTAAGCTTAGACCGGACTGAGGGTTGCAGCAGCAGGATCGATAGCAAGCAGAGGAAGACCCGATCGATCCTCGGCTTGGGCATCCCGCCCCTTTGGTCGGCTGAGCGCCCGCACGCTCGTTTCGTGGGTTGACTTAGGCATACGGAGTTCATTCCCAGTCTAAGCATATGGAGTTCACTCCCAGTCTAAGATCGGACCAGACCGAGGGTTGCGACAGCACATGCTGGGCTAGAGCATGTGATGGTACCGTATTTTTCATCACCGACGGCATTGGGGTTCCGACGATCGGGGGGGCCGGGGTGGTGTGCGCACATGATGTGCGATGGGTGCTGGCACTTGGCCCTTATATTGGCCCTCTATCCCTCATCAAACCTTGAGAACTCACACCCCCTTAAAGAGCATCTGAGATTTTACAGGTTCGCTGCCAGTAGCCATTAAAGTGTCTGAAATGGGGACACTTTTTTCTAATGGTCACAAAATCTTGTACACTTCGAGTTTTTAGCTGAAGTTTTTTTATGCGTGCCAACAAAAATACAAGGATCAAGTCTGCCAAGTTTGGGGCCAAAACTCGTTTCTAAAAAATTTTTAAAAATCCCAAACCGTAAAAAGTTTCAAAAATCATGAAAAATAGAAAACGAGTCATCTTGCGATGAAACTTCACGTGAAGGGTTAAAGGACCATTGTATGAATTTACAAGCCATAAAAATGGCATTGGCATACAGAAATATGAAGATGTGTCTAAACCCACCTACCACCCTATCGATCCACGGCTTGCGTATCCCGTCTCTCTGGCCGGCGTAGTGCCCCCCCGCTCGTTTCATGTGTTGACTTAGGCATACGGAGCTCATTCCCAGTCTAAGATCAGACTAGACCGAGGGTTTCAGCAGCACATGCTGGGCTCGAGCATGTGTTGGTGCCACATTTTTCTTCGTCGGGGCACCATCGTCGGAGCATCGTGGGATAACCTGATCGTGGCATTGGGGTTCCGGTGATCTGGGGGCCCGAGTGGGGGTGTGCACACACGATGTGTGATGGGTGCTGGTACTTAGCCCTTGTATTGAACCCCTATCCCTCATCAAACCTCGAGAACTCACACCCCCTTAAAGAGCATTTGAGATTTTAAAGGTTTGCTGCCAGTAGCCATTAACGTGTCTGAATTGGGGATACTTTTTTCAAATTGTCACAAAATCTTGTACCGTTTGATTTTTTAGCTGAATTTTTTTGTGCATACCAACAAAAATTCAAGGATCATGTCTATGAAGTTTTGGGCCAAAAATCCTTCTAAAAAAATTTTAAAAAATCCCAAACCGTAAAAGGTTTCGTAAAACGTGAAAGATAGAAAACGAGTAGTCTTGCCATGAAACTTCACGTGAAGACTTAAGGGACCATTGTATGAATTTACAAGCAATAAAAATGGCATTGGCATGCAGAAATATGAAGATGCACCTAAACCCACCTACCACCCTATCGATCCATGACTTGTGCATCCCGTCTCTCTGGCCGGCGTAGTGCCCGCCCGCCCGTTCGTTTCGTTGGTTGGCTTAGGCATACGGAGTTCATTCCCAGTCTAAGATCAAACCGGACCAAGGGTTGCGACAGCACACAGACGGGGACCCGAGCGATCCCCAGCTTGCGTATCCCGCCCCTCTGGCCGGTTGAGCACCCGCACACTCGTTTCGTGTGTTGACTTAGGCATACGGAGTTCATTCCCAGTCTAAGCATATGGAGTTCATTCCCAGTCTAAGATCAAACTGGACCGAGGGTTGCGTCAGCACATGCTGGGCTCGGGCATGTGCTGGGGCCACATTTTTCTTCGTCGGGGCACCATCACCGAAGCATCGCCGGAGAACCTAATCGGCGGCATTACGGTTCCAATGATCGGGGGGGCCGGGGAGGTGTGCGCACATGATGTGCGATGGGTGCTGGTACTTGGCCCTTATATTGGCCCCCTATCCCTCATCAAACCTCGAAAACTCACACCCCCTTAAAGAGCATTTGAGATTTTACAGGTTTGCTGCCAGTAGCCATTAAAGTGTCTGAAATAGGGACACTTTTTTCAAAAGGTCACAAAATCTTGTACACTTCGAGTTTTTAGCTGAATTTTTTTGTGCATGCCAACAAAAATAAACGGATCATGTCTACAAAGTTTGGGGCCAAAACTCCTTCCGAAAAAATTTGAAAAAATCCTGAACCATAAAAAGTTTTGACAATCATGAAAAATAGAAAATGAGACGTCTTGCCATGAAACTTCACATGAAGGCTTAACGGACCATTGTATGAATTTACAATCCATAAAAATGGCATTGGCACACCGAAATATGAAGATGTGCCTAAACCCACCTACCACCCTATCGATCCACGGCTTGCGCATCCTGTCTCTCTGGCCGACGTAGTGCCAGCCCGTCCGCCCGCTCGTTTCGTCGGTTTGCTTATGCATACGGAGTTCATTCCCAGTCTAAGATCGAACCAGACCGAAGGTTGCTGTAGTAGGATCGACAGCACGCAGAGGCAATCTGGGCGATCCTCGGCTTGCGCAGCCTACCCCTCTGGCTAGCTGAGCGCCCGCACGCTCGTTTCATGGGTTGACTTAGGCATATGGAGTTCATTTCCAGTCTAAGATCGGACCAGACCGAGGGTTGCGACAGAGCATGCTAGGCTCAGGCATGTGCTGGTGCCACATTTTTCTTCACCGGGGCACCATCACTGAAGTGTCGCTAGAGAACCTGACCGACGGCATTGGGGTTTTCAGCGATCGGGGGGGCCGGGGGGTGTGTGCACATGATGTGGGATGGGTGCTGGTACTTGGCCCTTATATTGGCCCCTTATCCCTCATCAAACCTCGAGAACTCACACCCCCTTAAAGAGCTTTTGAGATTTTACAGGTTTGCTGCCAGTAGCCATTAAAGTGTCTGAAATGGGGACACTTTTTTCAAATGGTCACAAAATGTTGTACACTTCAAGTTTTTAGCTAAATTTTTTTGTGCATGCCAACAAAAATACAAGGATCACGTCTAACAAGTTTGGGGCCAAAACTCCTTCCAAAAAAATTTTAAAAAATCTCAAACCGTAAAAAGTTTTGAAAATTGTGAAAAATAGAAAACGAGTCGTCTTGCCATGAAACTTCACGTGAAGGCTTAAGGGACCATTGCCGGAGCATCGTCCGGAGACATTGGTGTTCCGGCGATCGGGGGGGTGTTCGCACATGGTGTGCGATGGGTGCTGGTACTTGGCCCTTATATTGGCCTCCTATCCCTCATCAAACCTCGAGAACTCACACCCCCTTAAAAAGCATTTGAGATGTTACAGGTTTGCTGCCAGTAGCCATTAAAGTGTCTAAAATGGGGACACTTTTTTCAAATGGTCACAAAATCTTGTACACTTCAAGTTTTTAGCTGAATTTTTTCGTGCATGCCAACAAAAATACAAGGATCACGTCTACCAAGTTTGGGGACAAAACTCCTTCTGAAAAAATTTTAAAAAATCCTGAACCGCAAAAAGTTTTGAAAATCGTCAAAAAAAGAAAACGAATCATCTTGCCATGAAACTTCACGTGAAGGCTTAAGGGACCATTGTATGAATTTACAAGGCATAAAAATTGCATTGGCACACAAAAATATGAAGATGTACCTAAACCCACCAACCACCCTATCGATACACGGCTTGCGCATCCCGTCTCTCTGGCCGGCTTAGTGCCCGTCTGCCCGTCCGCTCGCGTGTTTCGTCGGTTGTTTTAGGCATACGGAGTTCATTCCCGCTCTAAGATCGGAGTGGACTGAGAGTTGCGGTAACAGGATCGACAGCAAGCAGAGTGGGACCCGGTCGATCCTCGGCTTGCGCATCCTGCCCTTCTGGCCAGCTGAGCATCCGCACGCTCGTTTCATGGGATGACTTAAGCATACAGACTTGATTCCTAGTCTAAGCATATGGAGTTCATTCCCAGTCTAAGATCAGACCAGACCGAGGGTTGCGACAGCACATGCTCGGCTTGGGCGTGTGCTGTGCTGCATTTTTTTTCACCGGGGCACCATCGCCAGAGAACCTGACCGACGGCATTAGGGTTCTGGCGATCGAGGGGCCGGGGGGTGTGCGCACATGATGTGCGATGGGTGCTGGTACTTGGCCCTTATATTGGCCCCCTATCCCTCATCAAACCTCCAGAACTCACACCCCCTTAAAGAGCATTTGAGATTTTACAGGTTTGCTGCCAGTAGCCATTAAAGTGTCTGAAATGGGGACACTTTTTTCAAATGGTCACAAAATCTTGTACACTTCGACTTTTTAGCTGAAATTTTTTATGCATGCCAACAAAAATACAAGGATCACGTCTACGAAGTTTGGTGCCAAAAATCCTTCCAAAAAAATTTTAAAAAATCTTGAACCGCAAAAAGTTTCAAAAATCGTGAAAAATAGAAAACGAGTGGTCTTGCCATGAAACTTCACGTGAAGGCTTAAGGGACCATTGTATGAATTTACAAGCCATAAAAATGGCATTGGCATGGAGAAATATGAAGATGTGCTAAACCCACCAACCACCCTATCGATACACGGCTTGAGCATCCCGTCTCTCTAGCTGGCGTAGTGCCCATCCGCCCGCTTGCTCATTTCGTCGGTTGTTTTGGGCATACGGAGTTCATTCCCAGTCTAAGATCAGAGTGGACCGAGGGTTGTGACAGTAAGATCGGCAGCATGCAGAGGGGGACCCGGTCGATCCTCAGCATGCGCATCCCGCCCTTCTGGCCGACTGAACGCCCGCACGCTCATTTCATGCATTGACTTGAGCATACAGAGTCCATTCCCAGTCTAAGCATACAGAGTTCATTCCCAGTCTAAGATCATACTGGACCGAGGGTGCCGTATTTTTTTTCGCCGGGGCACCATCGCCAAAGAACTTGACCAGCGGTATTGGGGTTCTGACGATCGGGGGGGTCGGGGGGTGTGCGCAGATGATGTGCGATGGGTGCTAGTACTTGGCATTATATTGGCCCCCTATCCCTCATCAAACCTTGAGAACTCACACCCCCTTAAAGAGCATTTGAGATTTTACAGGATTGCTGCCAGTAGGCATTAAAGTGTCTGAAATGGGGACACTTTTTTCAAATGGTCACAAAATTTGTACACTTTGAGTTTTTAGCTGAAATTTTTTATGCATGCCAACAAAAATACAAGGATCACGTATGCCAAGTTTGGGGCCAAAACTCCTTCCAAAAAATTTTTAAAAAATCCCGAACCGCAAAAAGTTTCAAAACTCGTGAAAAATAGAAAACGAGCCGCCTTGACATGAAACTTCACGTGAAGGCTTAGGGGACCACTGTATGAATTTACACGTCATAAAAATGGCATTGCCACATAGAAATATGAAGATGTGCCTAAACCCACCTACCACCCTATCGATCCACGACTTACGCATCCCGTCTCTCTGGCCGGCATAGTGCCCGCCCCCCTGCCCGCTCGTTTAATCGTTTGGCTTAGGCATACAGAGTTCATTCCCAGTCTAAGATCAGATCGGACCGAGGGTTATGGTAGCAGGATCAACAGCTCGTAGAGGAGGACCTGCCCGATCCCCGACGTGCGCATCCCGCCCCTCTGGCCGATTGAACACCCGCACGCTCGTTTCGTGGGTTGACTTAGGCATACAGAGTTCATTCCTAGTCTAAGCATACGAAGTTCATTCCCAGTCTAAGATCAGACCAGACTGAGGGTTGCGGCAGATATGCTGGGCTCGGGCATGTGCTGGTGCAACACTTTTCTTCGTCAGGGCACCATCACCTAAGCATCGCCGGAGAACCTAACCGGCGGCATTGGGGTTCTGGCGATCGAGGGGTCCGAGGGGTGTGCGCACATGATTTGCGATGGGTGCTGGTACTTGGCAACTATATTGGCTCTCTATCCCTCATCAAACCTCAAGAACTCACACCCCCTTAAAGAGCATTTGATATTTTACAGGTTTGCTACCGGTAGCCATTAAAGTGTCTGAAATGGGGACACTTTTTTCAAATGTCACAAAATCTTGTACACTTCGAGTTTTTAGGAGAATTTTTTGGTGCATGCCAACAAAAATACAAGGATCACGTCTACCAAGTTTGGGGCCAAAACTCCTTCCAAAAAAATTTTAAAAAATCTCAAACCACAAAAAGTTTCAAAAATCATCAAAACTAGAAAACGAGTCGTCTTGCCATGAAACTTCACGTGAAGGCTTAAGGCACCATTGTATGAATTTACAAGCCATAAAAATGGCATTGGCATGTAGAATTATGAAGACGTGCCTAAGCCCACCTACCACCCTATCGATCCACGGCTTGCGCATCCCATCTCTCTGGCCGACGTAGTGCCCACCCGCCCGCCCGTTTCGTCGATTAGCTTAGCCATACGGAGTTCATTCCCAGTCTAAGAACAGACCAGACCAAGGGTCACGGTAGGAAAATCGGCAGCACGCAGAGGGGGACCCGACCGATCTTCGGCTTACGCATCCCGCCTTTCTGGCCGACTTAGCGCCCGCACGCTTGTTTCGTGGGTTGACTTAGGGCATACGGAGTTCATTCCCAGTCTAAGCATACGAAGTTCATTCCCAGTCTAAGATCAGACTGGACCGAGAGTTGTGGCAGCACATGCTGGGCTCGGGCATGTGCTGGTGCCGCATTTTTCTTCGTCAGGACACCATCGTCGGAGAATCGTCGGAGAACCTGACCGGCGGCATTGGGGTTCCGGCGATCGGGGGGGCCGAGGGGGGTGTGCGCACATGATGTGCGTTGGGTGCTAGTACTTGGCCCTTATATTGGCCCCCTATCCCGCATCTAACCTCGAGAACTCACACCCCCTTAAAGAACATTTGAGATTTTATAGGTTTGCTACCAATAGCAATTAAAGTGTCTGAAATGGGGATGCTTTTCTCAAATGGTCACAAAATCTTGAACACTTCGAGTTTTTAGCTAAAATTTTTTGTGCATGCCAACAAAAATTCAAGGATCACGTCTACCAAGTTTGGGGCTAAAACATCTTCCGAAAAAATTTTAAAAAATCCTAAACCGTAAAAAGTTTCAAAAATCATGAAAAATAGAAAACGAGTCGTCTTGCCATGAAACTTCACGTGAAGGCTTAAGGGACCATTGTATGAATTTACAAGCCATAAAAATGGCATTGGCATGCAAAAATATGAATATGTGCCTAAACCCACCTACCACCCTATCGATCGACGGCTTGCGTATCCCGTCTCTCTGGCGTGCAGTGCCCGCCCGCCCGCTCGTTTCGTCGGTTGGCTTAGGCATATGAAGTTATTTCCCAATCTAAGATCTGATCGGACGAGAGTTATGGCAGCAGCATCGGCAGCACGCAGAGGGGGACCCAAGCCGATCCCCTGTTTGCAAATGCCGCCACTCCGGCCGTTGAGCGCCCTCGCGCTCGTTTCGTGCGTTGAGTTAGGCACACGGAGTTCATTCCCAGTCTAAGAGCAGACTAGACCGAGGGTTATGGCAGCACATGCTGGGCTCAGTCATGTGCTGGTGCCGCATTTTTCTTCGTCGGGGCACCATCGCCGGAGCATCGCCGGAGAACCTGACCGGTGGCATTGGGGTTTCGGCTATCGGAGGGGCCGGGAGGGGGGTATGCGCACATGATGTGCGATGGGTGCTAGTACTTGGCCCTTATATTGGCCCCCTATCCCTCATCAAACCTCGAGAACTCACAACTCATTAAAGAGCATTTGAGATTTTACAGGTTTGCTGCCAGTAGCCATTAAAGTGTCTGAAATGGGGACACTTTTTTCAAATGGTCACAAAATCTTGTACACTTCGAGTTTTTAGATGAAATTTTTTGTGCATGCCAACAAAAATACAATGATCACGTCCACCAAGTTTAGGGCCAAAACTCCTTCCTAAAAAATTTTAAAAAATCTCGAACCGTAAAAAGTTTTGAAAATCATGAAAAATAGAAAACGAGTCGTCTTGCCATGAAACTTCATGAGATTTTACAGGTTTGCTGCCAGTAGCCATTAAAGTGTCTGAAATGGGGACACTTTTTTCAAATGGTCACAAAATCTTGTACACTTCGAGTTTTTAGCTGAACATTTTTGTGCATGCCAACAAAAAATCAAGGATCACGTCTACCATGTTTAGGGCCAAAACTCCTTTCGAAAAATTTTTAAAAAATCCTGAACCGCAAAAAGTTTCAAAAATCGTGAAAAACAAAAAATGAGTCATCTTTTCATGAAACTTCACTTGAAGGCTTAAGGGACCATTGAGTGAATTTACAAGCCATAAAAATGGCATTGGCATGCAGAAATATGGAGATGTGCCTAAACCAGCCTACCACCCTATCAATCCATGGCTTGCGCATCCCGTCTCCCTGGCTGGCGTGGTGTTCGCCCGCCCGCCCGCCCGCTTGTTTTGTCGGTTGGCTTAGGCATACGGAGTTCATTCCCAGTCTAAGATAGGACCGGACCGAGGGTTGTGGTAGCAGGATCAGCAACACACAGAAGGGGACCCGGTTGATCCCCGACTTGCGCATCCCGCCCCTTGGCTGGCTGAGCGCCCGTACGCTCGTTTCATGGGATGACTTAGGCATACGGAGTTCATTCCCAGTCTAAGATCGGAACAGACCGAGGGTTGCGACGATAGCACATGCTGGGCTCGGGCAAGTGCTGGTGCCGTATTTTTCCCCACGGGGCAACCATCGCTGGAGCATCGTCGGAGAACCTGACCGACAGCATTGGGGTTCCGATGATCGAGGGGGCTGGGGGGTGTGCACACCTGATGTGCGATGGGTGCCGGTACTTGGCCCTTATATTGGCCTCCTATCCCTCATCAAACCTCAAGAACTCACACTCCCTTAAAGAGCATTTGAGATTTTACAGGTTTGCTGCCAGTAGCCATTAAAGTATCTAAAAAGGGGACACTTTTTTCAAATGGTCACAAAATCTTGTACACTCCGAGTTTTTAGCTGATTTTTTTTGTGCATGCCAACAAAAAAATAAGGATCACGTCTACCAAGTTTAGGGCCAAAACTCCTTCTGGAAAAATTTTAAAAAATCCTAAACCGCAAAAAGTTTTGAAAATCGTGAAAAATAAAAAACGAGTCGTCTTGCCATGAAACTTCACGTGAAGGCTTAAAGGACCATTGTATGAATTTAAATGCCATAAAAATGGCATTGGCATGCAGAAATATGAAGATTTGCCTAAACCCACCTACCACACTATCGATCCACGGCTTGCGCATCCCATCTCTCTGGCCGGCGGGGATCCACGGCTTGCGCATCCCGTCTCTCTGGCCAGCGTAGTGCCCGCCCGCCGGCCCTCTCGTCAGCTCATTTCGTCGGTTGGCTTTGGCTTACAGAGTTCATTTCCAGTCTAATGTCGGACCGGACCGAGGGTTGCGACAGCACCTGCTGGGCTCGGGCATGTGCTGGTGCCAAATTTTTCTTCGTCGGGGCACCATCGTTGGAGCATCGCCGGAGAACTTAACCGACGGCATTGGGGTTCCGATGATCGGGGGGGCCGGGGGGGTGTGCGCACATGATGTGCGATGGGTGCTGGTACTTGACCCTTATATTGGCCCCCTATCCCTCATCAAACCTCGAGAACTCACACCCCCTTAAAGAAAATTTGAGGTTTTACATGTTTGCTGCCAGTAGCCATTAAAGTGTTTGAAATGGGGACACTTTTTTTAAATGGTAACAAAATCTTGTACACTTCGAGTTTTTAGCTGAATGTTTTTGTGCATGCCAACAAAAATACAAGGATCACGTCTACCAAGTTTGGGGCCAAAACTCCTTCCGAAAAAATTTTAAAAAATCTCGAACCTTAAAAAGTTTTGAAAATCGTGAAAAATAGAAAACGAGTCGTCTTGCCATGAAACTTCACGTTATGTGTTAAGGGACCATTCTATGAATTTACAAGCCATAAAAATGGCATTGGCACACAGAAATATGAAGATGTGCCTAAACCCACCTACCACCCTATCGATCCACGGCTTGCGCATCCCGTCTCTCTGGCCGGCGTAGTGCCCCCGCCGCCCGCCCGCTCATTTCGTCGGTTGGCTTAGGCATACGGAGTTCATTCCCAGTCTAAGATTGGATCGGACCAAGGGTTGCGGCAGCAGGATCGACAGCATGCCGAGGGGGACCCGATTGATCCCCAGCTTGCGCATCCCGCCCCTCTGGTCGATTGAGCACCCGCAAGCTCGTTTCGTCGGTTGACTTAGGCATACGAAGTTCATTCCCAGTCTAAGCATACGAAGTTCATTCCCAGTCTAAGATCGAACCAGACCGAGGGTTGTGGTAGCACATGCTGGGCTTGGGCATGTGTTGGTGCCGCATTTTTCATCGTCGGGGCACTATCGTCGGAGCATCGTCGGAGAACCTGATTGGTGGCATTGAGGTTCCGGTGATCAGGGGTGTCGGGGGGGGTGTGCGCAAATGATGTATGATGGGTGCTGGTACTTGGCCCTTATATTGGCCCCCTATCCCTCATCAAACCTCGAGAACTCACACCCCCTTAAAGAAAATTTGAGGTTTTACATGTTTGCTGCCAGTAGCCATTAAAGTGTTTGAAATGGGGACACTTTTTTCAAATGGTCACAAAATCTTGTACACTTCGAGTTTTTAGCTGAATGTTTTTATGCATGCCAACAAAAATACAAGGATCACGTCTACCAAGTTTGGGGCCAAAACTCCTTCCAAAAAAATTTTAAAAAATCTCGAACCGCAAAAAGTTTTGAAAATCTTAAAAAATAGAAAACGAGTCGTCTTGCCATGAAACTTCACGTTATGTGTTAAGGGACCATTCTATGAATTTACAAGCCATAAAAATGGCATTGGCACACAGAAATATGAAGATGTGCCTAAACCCACCTACCACCCTATCGATCCACGGCTTGCGCATCCCGTCTCTCTGGCCCGCATAGTGCCCGCCCGCCCGCTCATTTCGTCGGTTGGCTTAGGCATACGGAGTTCATTCCCAGTCTAAGATTGGATCGGACCAAGGGTTGCGGCAGCAGGATCGACAGCATGGCGAGGGGGACCCGATTGATCCCCAGCTTGCGCATCCCGCCCCTCTGGTCGATTGAGCACCCGCAAGCTCGTTTCGTCGGTTGACTTAGGCATACGAAGTTCATTCCCAGTCTAAGATCGAACCAGACCGAGGGTTGTGGTAGCACATGCTGGGCTTGGGCATGTGTTGGTGCCGCATTTTTCATCGTCGGGGCACTATCGTCGGAGCATCGTCGAAGAACCTGATTGGTGGCATTGGGGTTCCGGTGATCAGGGGTGTCGGGGGGGGTGTGCGCACATGATGTATGATGGGTGCTGGTACTTGGCCCTTATATTGGCCCCCTATCCCTCATCAAACCTCGAGAACTCACACTCCCTTAAAGAGCATTTGAGATTTTACAGGTTTGCTGCCAGTAGCCATTAAAGTGTCTGAAATGGGGACACTTTTTTCAAATGGTCACAAAATCTTGTACACTTCGAGTTTTGAGCTGAATTTTTTTGTGCATGCCAACCAAAATACAAGGATCACGTCTACCAAGTTTGGAGACCAATCTTCTTCCGAAAAAATTTTAGAAAATTCTGAACCGCAAAAAGTTTCAAAAATCGTGAAAAATAGAAAACGAATCATCTTGCCATGAAACTTCACGTAAAGGCTTAAGGGACCATTGTATGAATTTTCAGGCCATAAAAATGGCATTGGCACGTAGAAATATGCAGATGTGCCTAAACCCACCTACAACCCTATCGATCCACAACATGCGCATCCCGTCTCTCTGTCCAATGTAGTGCCCGTCCGCTCGCCCGCTTGCTCGTTTGATCGGTGGCTTAGGCATACGTAGTTCATTCCTAGTCTAAGATCGGACTGGACCGAGGGTTGTGGTAGCAGGATCGGTAGCACGCAGTGGGGGACCCGACCGATCCCAGCTTGCGCATCTCGCCCTTCTGGCCGATTGAACGCCCGCACGTTCGTTCCGTGGGTTGACTTAGGCATACGGAGTTCATTCCCAGTCTAAGATCAGACTAGACCGAGGCTTACGGTAGTACATGCTGGGCTCGAGCATGTGCTGGTGCCGTATTTTTCTTCATCGGGGCACCATCGTCGGAGCATCGTCAGAGAACTTGACCGACGGCATTGGGGTTTCGGGAATCAGGGGGGCCGGGGGGTGTGCACACATGATGTGCGATGGGTGCTGGTATTTGGCCCTTATATTTTCCCCCTATCCCTCATCAAACCTTGAGAACTCACACCCCTTTAAAGAGCATTTGAGATTTTACAGGTTTGCTGCCAGTAGCCATTAAAGTGTCTGAAATGGGCACACTTTTTTCAAATGGTCACAAAATCTTGTACACTTTGAGTTTTTAGCTGAATTTTTTATGCATGCCAACAAAAATACAAGGATCATGTCTACCAAGTTTTGGACCAAAACTCCTTTCGAAAAAATTTTAAAAAATCCCGAACCGTAAAAAGTTTCAAAAATCGTGAAAAATAGAAAACGAGTCGTCTTGCCATGAAACTTCACGTGAAAGGTTAAGGGACCATTGTATGAATTTGCAAGCCCTAAAAATGGCATTGGCATGCAGAAATATGAAGATGTGCCTAAACCCACCTACCACCCTATCGATCCACGGCTTGCGTATCCCGTCTCTCAGGCCGGCGTAATGCCCGCCCGCCCGCTCATTTCGTCGGTTGGCTTAGGCATACAGAGTTCATTCCCAGTCTAAGATCAGACCGAACCGAGGGTTGCAGTAGCAGGATCGGTAGTACGCAGAGGGGGACCCGACCGATCCCCGGCGAGCGCATCCCGCCCCTCTGGCCCACTGAGCGCCCGCACGCTCCTGTCATGGGTTGACTTAGGCATACGGAGTTCATTCCCAATCTAAGATTGGAGCAGATCGAGGGTTACGGTAGCACTTGCTGGGCTCGAGCATGTGTTGGTGCCGCATTTTTCTTCGTCGGGGCACCATCGTCGGAGCATCGCAGGAAAATCTAACCGACAGCATTGGGGTTCTGACGATCAGGGGGGCCGGGGGGTGTGTGCACATGATGTGTGATGGGTGCTGGTACTTGGCCCTTATATTGGTCCCCTATCCCTCATCAAACCTCGAGAACCCACACCCCCTTAAAGAGCATTTGAGATTTTACAGGTTTGTTGCCAGTAGCCATTAAAGTGTTTGAAATGGGGATACTTTTTTCAAATGGTCACAAAATCTTGTACACTTCGAGTTTTTAGCTGAATTTTTATGTGCATGCCAAAAAAAATACAAGGATCACGTCTACCAAGTTTGGGGCCAAAACTCATTTCCAAAAAAATTTTAAAAAATCTCGAACAGCAAAAGGTTTCGAAAATCATGAAAAATAGAAAATGAGTCGTCTTGCCATGAAACTTCACGTGAAGGCTTAAGGGACCTTTGTATGAATTTACAAGCCATAAAAATGGCATTGGCATGCAAAAATAGGAAGATGTGCCTAAACCCACCTACCACCCTATCGATCCACGGCTTGCGCATCCCGTCTCTCTGGCCAGCATCGTGCTCGCTCGCCCATCTGCCCGCTCATTTCGTCCATTCGCTTAGGCATACGGAATTCATTCCCAGTCTAAGATCATACCGGACCGAGGGTTACGTTAGCAGGATCGGCAGCATGCAGAGTGGGACCCGGCCGATCCCCGGCTTGCGCATCCCCCCCTCTGGCTGGCTGAGCGCCCACACGCTCGTTTCGTGGGTTGACTTAGGCATATGGAGTTCATTCCCAGTCTAAGATCGGACCGGACCGAGGGTTGCGGCAGCACATGCTGGGCTCGGACATGTGCTGGTGCCAAATTTTTCTTCGTCGGGGCACCATCGCTGGAGCATCGCCGGAGAACTTAACCGGCGGCATTGGGGTTCCGACAATCGGGGGGGCCGGGGGGGGTGTGCGCACATGATGTGCAATGGGTGCCGGTACTTGACCCTTATATTGGCCCCCTATCCCTCATCAAACCTCGAGAACTCACACCCCCTTAAAGAGCATTTGAGATTTTACATGTTTGCTGCCAGTAGCCATTAAAGTGTTTGAAATGGGGACACTTTTTTCAAATGGTCACAAAATCTTGTACACTTCGAGTTTTTAGCTGAATTTTTTGTGCATGCCAAAAAAAATACAAGGATCACGTCTACCAAGTTTGGGGCCAAAACTCCTTCCAAAAAAATTTTAAAAAATCCCAAACCGTAAAAAGTTTTTAAAATTGTGAAAAATAGAAAACGAGTCGTCTTGCCATGAAACTTCACATGAATGGTTAAGGGACCATTGTATGAATTTACAAGCTGTAAAAATGGCATTGGCATGTAAAAAAATGAAGATGTGCCTAAACCCACCTACTACCCCATCGATACACGGCTTGCGCATCCCGTTTCACTGGCCGACCTAGTGCCCGCCCGCCCGCCCGCTCGTTTCGTCGGTCGGCTTAGGCATACAGAGTTCATTCCCAGTCTAAGATTGGACCTGACCGAGGGTTCTGGCAGTAGGATCGACAGCATGCAAAGGGGGACCCGGCCGATCCCCGGCTTGCGCATCCCGCCCCTCTGGCCGGCTGAGCGCCCGCACGCTTGTTTCGTGGGTTGACTTAGGCATACGGAGTTCATTCCCAGTCTAAGCATACGAAGTTCATTCCCAGTCTAAGATCGAACCAGACCGAGGGTTGCGAAGCACATGCTGGGCTCGGGCATGTGCTGGTGCCACATTTTTCTTCGTCGAGGCACCATCGCCGAAGCATTGCTGGAGAACCAGACTGACGGCATTGGGGTTCCGACGATCGGGAGGGCCGAGGGGGGTGTGCGTACATGATGTGCGATGGGTGCTAGTACTTGGCCCTTATATTGGCCCCCTATCCCTCATTAAACCTTGAGAACTCACACCCCCTTAAAGAGCATTTGAGATTTTATTGGTTTGCTGCCAGTAGCCATTAAAGTGTCTGAATGGGGACACTTTTTTCAAATGGTCACAAAATCTTGCACACTTCGAGTTTTTAGCTGAATTTTTTGTGCATGCCAACAAAAATACAGGGATCACGTCTACCAAGTTTGGGACCAAAAATCCTTTCGAAAAAATTTTAAAAAATCTCGAACCATAAAAAGTTTCAAAAATCGTGAAAAATAGAAAATGAGTTGTCTTGCCATGAAACTTCACGTGGAGGCTTAAAGGACCATTGTATGAATTTAAAAGCCATAAAAATGGCATTGGCACGCAGAAATATGAAGATGTACCTAAACCCACCTACCACCCTATCGATCCACGGTTTGCGCATCCCGTCTCTCTCGTCGGCATAGTGCTCGTCCGCCCACCCGCCCGCCCGTTTCGTCAGTTGGCTTAGGCGTACGGAGTTCATTCCCAGTCTAAGATTAGACCAGACTGAGGGTTGTGGCAGCAGGATCGACAGCACGCAGAAGGGGACCCGGTCGATCCCCGGCTTGCGAATCCCGCCCCTCTTGCCGACTAAGAGCCCACACGCTCGTTTCGTGGGTTAACTTAGGCATACGGAGTTCATTCCCCATCTAAGCATACGACGTTCATTCCCAGTCTAAGATCAGGTCGGATCGAGGGTTGCGGCAGCACATGCTGGACTCGGGCACGTGCTGGAGCCGTATTTTTCTTCGTCGGGAAACCATCGCCGGAGAACCTGACCGACGGCATTGGGGTTCCGAGGATCGATTCGGCCGGGGGGGTGTGCGCACATGATGTGCAATGTGTTCTGGTACTTGGCCCTTGTATTGGCCCCCTATCCCTCATCAAACCTTGAGAACTCATATCCCCTTAAAGAGCATTTGAGATTTTACAGGTTTGCTGCTAGTACCCATTAAAGTATCTGAAATGGGGACACTTTTTTCAAATGGTCACAAAATCTTGTACACTTCGAGTTTTTAGCTGAATTTTTTTGTGCATGCCAACAAAAATACAAGGATCATGTCTACAAGTTTGGGGCCAAAACTCCTTCCGAAAAAATTTTCAAAAAACCCCGAACCGTAAAAGTTTCAAAAATCGTGAAAAATACAAAACGAGTCGTTTTGCCATGAAACTTCATGTGAAGGCTTAAGGGACCATTGTATGAATTTACAAGCCATAAAAATGGCATTGGCACACAGAAATATGAAGATGTGCCTATACCACGTACCACCCTATCGATCCACAGCTTGCGTAACCCGTCCCTCTGGCCGGTGTAGTGCCTGCCCACTCGTCCGCTCGCTTGTTTCGTCGGTTGGCTTAGGCATACAGAGTTCGTTCCCAGTCAAGATTGTACCAGATCGAGGGTTGTGGTAGCAAGATCACCAGCACGCAGAGGGGGACCCGGTCGATCCCCGGCTTGCGCATCCTGCCCCTCTGGCCTGCTGAGCACCCGCACGCTCGTTTCGAGGATTGACTTATGCATACGGAGTTCATTCCCAGTCTAAGATAGGAGCGAACCGACGGTTACGGTAGCACATGCTGGGCTCGGGCATGTGCTGGTGCTGCATTTTTCTTCGTCGGGGCACCATCCCCGGAGCACCGACCGGAGAACCTGACCGACGGCATTGGGGTTCCGACGATTGGCGGGGCCGGGGGGGTATGCGCACATGATGTGCGATGGGTGCTGGTACTTGGCCCTTATATTGGCCCCCTATCCCTCATCAAACCTCGAGAACTCACACCCCCTTAAAGAGAGCATTTGAGATTTTATTGGTTTGCTGCCAGTAGCCATTAAAGTGTCTGAATGGGGACACTTTTTTCAAATGGTCACAAAATCTTGCACACTTCGAGTTTTTAGCTGAATTTTTTGTGCATGCCAACAAAAATACAGGGATCACGTCTACAAGTTTGGGGCCAAAACTCCTTCCGAAAAAATTTTAAAAAATCCCGAACCGTAAAAAGTTTCAAAAATCGTGAAAAATAGAAAACGAGTCGTCTTGCCATGAAACTTCACGTGAAGGCTTAAGGGACCATTGTATGAATTTACAAGCCATAAAAATGGCATTGCCACACAGAAATATGAAGATGTGCCTAAACCCACCTACTACCCTATCGATCCATGGCTTTCGCATCCGTCTCTCTGGCCGGCATAATGCCCGCCCGCCCGCCCGCTTGTTTCGTCGGTTGGCTTAGGCATACGGAGTTCATTCCCAGTCTAAGATCAGACCGGACTGAGGGTTATGGTGGCAGGATCGGTAGCACGTAGAGGGGGACCCGACCGATCCTCGATTTGCGTATCCCGACCCTCTGGCCAGTTGAGTGCCCGCACGTTCGTATTGTGGGTTGACTTAGGCATACGGAGTTCATTCCCAGTCTAAGCATACGGAGTTCATTCCTAGTCTAAGATCGGACTAGACCGAGGGTTACAGTAGCACATGCTGGGCTCAGGCATGTGCTGGTGCCGCTTTTTTCTTCGCCGGGGCACCATCGCCGGAGCATTGCCGAAGAACCTGACCGGCGGCATTGGGTTTCCAGCGATCGGGGGGGGCGGGGCAGGTGTGCGCACATAATGTCTGATGGGTGCTGGTACTTGGCCCTTATATTGGTCCCCTATTCCTCATCAAACCTGGACAACTCACACCCCCTTAAAGAGCATTTGAGATTTTACAGGTTTGCTGCCAGTAGCCATTAAAGTGTCTGAAATGGGGACACTTTTTTCAAATGGTCACAAAATCTTGTACACTTCGAGTTTTCAGCTGAATTTATTTGTGCACGCCAAAAAAAATACAAGGATCACGTCTACCATGTTTGGGACCAAAACTCCTTCCGAAAAAATTTTAAAAAATCCTGAACCGCAAAAGGTTTCAAAAATCATGAAAAATAGAAAACAAGTTGTCTTGCCATGAAACTTCACGTGAAGGCTTAAGGGACCATTGTATGAATTTACAAGCCATAAAAATGGCATTGGCACTCAGAAATATGAAGATGTGCGTAAACCCACCTACCACCCTATCGATCCACGGCTTGCGCATCCCAACTCTCTGGCCAACGTAGTGCCCGCCCGCCCGCCCGTTTCGTCGGTTGGCTTAGGCATACGGAGTTCATTCCCAGTCTAAGGTTGGACTAGACCAAGGGTTACAGTAGCAGGATCGGCAGCACGTAAAGGGGGACCCGATCGATCCCCGATTTACGCATCCTGCCCCTCTGGCTGGCTGAGTACCCGCACGCTCATTTCGTGGGTTGACTTAGGCATACGGAGTTCATTCCCAATCTAAGCATATGGAGTTCATTCCCAGTCTATGATCGAACCGGACCGAGGGTTGCGGCAGCTTATGCTAGGCTCGAGCATGTACTGGTGCCGCATTTTTCATGACCGGAGCATCGCCAGAGAACTTGACCGGCGGCATTGGGGTTCCGACGATCAGGAGGGCCGGGGGGGTGCGCATATGATGCGTGATGGGTGCTGGTACTTGGCCCTTATATTGGCCCCCTATCGCTCATCAAACTTCAAGAACTCACACCCCCTTAAAAAGCATTTGAGATTTTACAGGTTTGCTTCTGGTAGCCACTAAAGTGTCTGAAATGGGGACACTTTTTTCAAATGGTAACAAAATCTTATACACTTCGAGTTTTTAGCTGAATTTTTTTGTGCATGCCAACAAAAATACAAGGATCACGTCTACCAAGTTTGGGGCCAAAACTCCTTCCAAAAAAATTTTAAAATATCCTGAACCGTAAAAAATTTTAAAAATCGTGAAAAATAGAAAACGAGTTGTCTTGCCACGAAACTTCACGTGAAGGCTTAAGGGACCATTGTATGAATTTACAAGCCATAAAAATAGCATTGCCACATAGAAATATGAAGATGTGCCTAAACCCACCTACCACCCTATCGATCCACGGCTTGCACATCCCGTCTCTCTGGCTGACGTAGTGCCCGCCCGCCCGCTCGTTTCGTTGGTTGGCTTAGGCATACGGAGTTCATTCCTAGTCTAAGATCAGACCGGACCGAAGGTTGCAGCAGCAAGATCGGCAGCACGCAGAGGGGGACCCGGCCGATCCCCGACTTACGCATCTCGCCCCTCTGGCCGACTGAGCACCTGCACGTTCGTTTCGTGGTTTGACTTAGGCATACAGAGTTCATTCCCAGTCTAAGCATACGGAGTTCATTCCCAAACTAAGATCGGACCAGATCGAGGCTTACGGCAACAGATGCTGGGCTTAGGCATGTGCTGGTGCCGCATTTTCTTCGTCGGGGCACCATCACCAGAGCATCGTCGGAGAACCTGACCGGCGGTATTGGGGTTCCGACGATCGGAGGGGCCGGGGGGGTGCGCACATGATGCGCGATAGGTGCTGGTACTTGGCCCTTATATTGGTCCCCTATCCCTCATCAAACCTGGACAACTCACACCCCCTTAAAGAGCATTTGAGATTTTACAGGTTTGCTGCTAGTACCCATTAAAGTGTCTAAAATGGGGACACTTTTTTCAAATGGCCACAAAATCTTGTACACTTCGAGTTTTTAGCTGAATTTTTTTGTGCATGCCAAAAAAAATACAAGCATCACGTCTACCAAGTTTGGGGCAAAAAATCTTTCTGAAAAAATTTTAAAAAATCTTGAACCGGAAAAAGTTTCAAAAATCGTGAAAAATAGAAAACGAGTCATCTGGCCATGAAACTTCACGTGAAGGCTTAAGGGACCATTGTATGAATTTACAAGCCATAAAAATGGCATTGGCATGCAGAATTATGAAGATGTGTCTAAACCCACCTACCACCCTATCGATCCACGGCTTGTGCATCCCGTCTCTTTGGCCGGCGTAAAGCCTGCCCACCCGCCCGCCCGCCCGCTCGTTTCGTCGGTTGGCTTAGGCATATAGAGTTCATTCCCGATCTAAGAACAAACCCGACTGAGGGCTGCGGCAGCAGGATTGATAGCACGTAGAGGGGGACCCGACCGATCCCTGGCTTGCACATCCCGCCCCTCTGGCCGGCTGAGCGCCCGCACAGTAATTTCATGGGTTGACTTAGGCATACAGAGTTCATTCTCAATCTAAGCATACGGAGTTCATTTCCAGTCTAAGATCGGATCGGACCGAGGGTTGTGGCAGCACATGCTGGGCTCGGGCATGTACTGGTGTCGCATTTTTCTTCGTCGGGGCACCATCGCCAGAGCATCATCGGAGAACCTGACCGGTGACATTGGGGTTCCGACGATTGGGGGGGTCAGGGGGTGTGCACACATGATGTGCGATGGGTGCTAGTACTTGGCCCTTATATTGGCCCCCTATGCCTCATCAAACCTCGAGAACTCACACCCCTTAAAGAGCATTTGAGATTTTACGGGTTTGCTGCCAGTAGCCATTAAATTGTCTGAAATGGGGACACTTTTTTCAAATGGTCACAAAATCTTGCACACTTCGAGTTTTTAGCTAAATTTTTTGTGCACACCAACAAAAATACAAGGATCACGTCTACCAAATTTGGGGCCAAAACTCCTTTCAAAAAAATTTTAAAAAATCCTGAACCGTAAAAAGTTTCAAAAATCGTGAAAAATCGAAAACGAGTCGTCTTGCTATGAAACTTGACGTGAAGGCTTAAGGGACCATTGTATGAATTTACAAGCCATAAAAATGGCACTGGCACGCAGAAATATGAATATGTGCCTAAACCCACCTACCACCCTATCGATCCACGGCTTGCGCATCCCGTCTATCTAGCCGGCGTAGTGCCCGCCCGCCTGTCCACCCGCTCGTTTCGTCGATTGGCTTAGGCATACAGAGTTCATTCCCAGTCTAAGATCAAACCAGACTGAGAGTTGCAGCAACAGGATCGGTAGCACGTAGAGGGGGACCCGGCTGATCCCCGGTTTGCTCATGCCACCCCTCTGGTCGGCTGAGCGCCCGCACGCTCATTTCGTGGGTTGACTTAGGCATACGGAGTTCATTCCCAGTCTAAGCATACGAAGTTCATTTCTTGTCTAAGATCAGATCGGACCGAGGGTTACGGCAGCACAAGCTAGGCTCGGGCATGTGCTGGTGCCGCATTTTTCTTCGTCGGGGCACCATCACCGGAGCATCACCAGAGAACCTGACCGGCGGCATTGGGATTCCGGCGATCGGGGCGGCCGGGGGGTGTGCGCACATGATGTGCGATGGGTGCTGGTACTTGGCCCTTATATTGGCCCCCTATCCCTCATCAAACCTCGAGAACTCACACCACCTTAAAGAGCATTTGAGATTTTACAGGTTTGCTGCCAGTAGCCTTTAAAGTGTCTGAAATGGGGACACTTTTTTCAAATGGTCACGAAATCTTGTACACTTCGAGTTTTTAGCTGAATTTTGTTGTACATACGAAAAAAATACAACGATCACGTCTACCAAGTTTTGGGCCAAAATGCCTTTTGAAAAAATTTTAAAAAATCCCGAACCATAAAAAGTTTCAAAAATCATGAAAAATAGAAAACGAGTCATCTTGCTATGAAACTTCACGTGAAGGCTTAAGTTACCATTGTATGAATTTACAAGCCATAAAAATGGCATTGGCACGCAGAAATATGAAGATGTGCCTAAACCCACCTACCACCCTATCGATCCACGGCTTGCACATCCCGTCTCTCTGGCCGGCGTAGTGCCCGTCTGCCCGCTTATTTCGTCGGTTGGCTTAGCATACGGAGTTCATTCCCAATCTAAGATCGGACCAGCCTGAGGGTTACGGCAGCAGGATCGGCAGCAAGTAGAGGGGGACCCAGTCGATCCCCGGCTTGCGCATCCCGCCCCACTGGCCAGCTGAGCGATCGCACGCTCGTTTCATGGGTTGACTTAGGCATACGAAGTTCATTCCCAGTCTAAGCATACAGAGTTCATTCCCAGTCTAAGATCAGACCAAACCGATGGTTGCGGCAGCACATGTTGGGCTCGACCATGTGCTGGTGCCGCATTTTTCTTTGTCGGGGCACCATCGTCGGAGCATCGCCAGAGAACCTGATCAGCGGCATTGGGGTTCTGGCGATCAGTGGGGCCGGGGGGTGTGCGCACATGATGTGCGATGGGTGCTGGTACTTGGCCCTTATATTGGCCCCCTATCCCTCATCAAACCTCGACGACTCACATCCCCTTAAAGAACATTTGAGATTTTACAGGTTTGCTGCCAGTAGCTATTAAAGTGTCTAAAATGGGGACATTTTTTTCAAATGGTCACAAAATCTTATACACTTCGAGTTTTTAGCTGAATTTTTTATGCATGCCAACAAAAATACAGGGATCACGTCTACCAAGCTTGGGGCCATAACTCCTTTCGAAAAAATTTTTAAAAATCCCGAACCGCAAAAAGTTTTGAAAATCGTGAAAAATAGAAAACGAGTCGTCTTGCCATGAAACTTCACGTGAAGGCTTAAGGGACCATTGTATGAATTTACAAGCCACAAAAATGGCATTGGCACACAGAAATATGAAGATGTGCCTAAACCCACCTACCACCCAACGATCCACGGCTTGCACATCCTGTCTCTCTGGCCGGCGTAGTGCCTGCCCGTCCGCCCGCCTGCTCCTTTCGTGGGTTGACTTAGGCATACGGAGTTCATTCCAAGTCTAAGATCAGACCAGACCGAGGGTTGCGATAGCACATGCTGGGCTCGGGCATATGCTGGTGCCGCATTTTTCTTTGCCAGGGCACCATCGCCGAAGCATCATCCGAGAACCTGACCGGTGGCATTAGTGTTCTGGCGATCGGGGGGTGTGCGCTCATGATGTGCGATGGGTGCTGGTACTTGGCCCTTATATTGGGCCCCTATCCCTCATCAAACCTCGAGAACTCACACCCCCTTAAAGAGCATTTGAGATTTTACAGGTTTGCTGCCAGTAGCCATTAAAGTATCTAAAATGAGGACACTTTTTTCAAGTGGTCACAAAATCTTGTACACTTCGAGTTTTTAGCTGAATTTTTTGTGCATGTGAACAAAAACTACAAGGATCACGTCTACTAAGTTTGCGGCCAAAACTCCTTCCGAAAAAATTTTAAAAAATCTCGAACCAGAAAAAATTTCAAAAATCTTAAAAAATAAAAAACGAGTCGTCTTGCCATGAAACTTCACGTGAAGGCTTAAGGGACCATTGTATGAATTTACAAGCCATAAAAATGGTATTGGCATGTAGAAATATGAAGATGTGACTAAACCCACCTACCACCCTATCGATCCACGGCTTGCGCATCTCGTCTCTCTGTCCGGCGTAGTGCCCACCTGCCCGTCCACCCGCTCATTTCATCGGTTGGCTTATGCATATAGAGTTTTTTCCCAGTCTAAGATTGAACTGGATCAAGGATTGCGGCAACAGGATCAGTAGCACGTAGAGGGGGACCCAGCCGATCCCCGGCTTGTGCATCTCGCCCTTTGGTCGGCTGAGCGCCCGCACGTTCGTTTCGTGGGTTGACTTAAGCATACGAAGTCCCAGTACAAGCATACAGAGTTCATTCCCAGTCTAAGATCGAGCCAGACCGAGGGTTGCGTCAGCAGGATTGGTAGCACGCAGAGGGGGACCCGGTCAATCCTTGGCCTGCGCATCCCGCCCCTCTGGCCGACTGAGCGCCCGCACGCTCGTTTCGTGGGTTGACTTAGGCATACGGAGTCATTCCCAGTCTAAGCATACGGAGTTCATTCCCAGTCTAAGATTGAACTGGACCGGGGGTTACGACAGCACATGCTGGGCTCGGGCATGTGATGGTGCCGCATTTCTCTTCGCGGGTGCACCATCGTCGGAAAACCTGACCGGCGGCGTTAGTGTTCCGGCGATCGGGCGGGCCGGGGGGGTGTGCGCACATGATGTGTGATGGTGCTGGTACTTGGCCCTTATATTAGCCGCCTATCCCTCATCAAACCTCGAGAACTCACACCCCCTTAAAGAGCATTTGAGATTTTACAGGTTTGCTGCCAGTAGCCATTAAAGTGTCTGAAATGGGGACACTTTTTTCAAATTGTCACAAAATCTTGTACACTTCGAGTTTATAGCTGAATTTTTTTATGCATGCCAAAAAAAATACAAGGATCACGTCTACCTAGTTTGGGGCCAAAACTCCTTCCGAAAAAATTTTAAAAAATCTCAAACTGTAAAAAGTTTCAAAAATCGTAAAAAATAGAAAACGAGTCGTCTTGCCATGAAACTTCACGTGAAGGCTTAAGGGACCACTGTATGAATTTGCAAGCCATAAAAATGGCATTGGCATGTAAAAATATGAAGATGTGCCAAAACCCACCTACCACCCTATCGAACCACGGCTTGCACATACTGTCTCTTTGGCCGACGTAGAGCCCGCCCGCTCGTTTCGTCGGTTGGCTTAGGCATACGGAGTTCATTTCCAGTCTAAGATCGAATCGGACCGAGGGTTGCGATAGCACATGCTCGGCTCGGGCATGTGTTGGTGCCGTATTTTTCTTCGTCGAGGAACCATCGTCGGAGCATCGCCGGGGAACCTGACCGACGGCATTGGGGTTCCGGTGATCGTGGGGGCCGAGGGGTGTGTGCACATGATGTGCAATGGGTGCTGGTACTTGGCCCTTATATTGGCCCCCTATCCCTCATCAAACCTTGAGAACTCACACCCCCTTAAAGAGCATTTGAGATTTTACAGGTTTGCTGCAGTAGCCATTAAAGTGTCTGAAATGGGGACACTTTTTTCAAATGGTAACAAAACCTTGTACACTTCGAGTTTTTAGCTGAATTTTTTTGTGCAAGCTGAAAAAAAATACAAGGATCACATCTACCAAGTTTGGGGCCAAAACTCCTTTCGAAAAAATTTTAAAAAATCCCGAACCGTAAAAAGTTTCAAAAATTATGAAAAATAGACAACGAGTCGTCTTGCCATGAAACTTCACGTGAAGGCTTAAGGGCCATTGTATGAATTTACAGGCCATAAAAATGGCATTGGCACATAGAAATATGAAGATGTGCCTAAACCCACCTACCACCCTATCGATCCACGGCTTGCGCATCTCATCTCTCTGTCCGGCGTAGTGCCCGTCTGCCCATCCGTCCGCTCGTTTCATCGGCTGGCTTAGGCATATAGAATTCATTCCCAGTCTAAGATCGGACCAGACCGAGGGTTGCAACAGCAAGATCGGCAGCACACAGAGGGGGACCCGACCGATCCCCACCTTGCGCATCCCGCCCCTCTGGCCAATTGAATGGCAGACGCTCGTTTCGTGGGTTGACTTAGGCATACGGAGTTTATTCCCAGTCTAAGCATACGGAGTTCATTCCCAGTCTAAGATCAGACCAGGCCGAGGGTTGCGGCAGCACATGCTGGGCTCGGGCATGTGCTGGTGCCACATTTTTCTTCATCAGGGCACCATCATCGAAGCATCGTCGGAGAACCTGATCGTCGGTGTTGGGGTTTCGATGATCGGGGGGGTCGAGGGGTGTGTGCACATGATGTGCAATGGGTGCTGGTACTTGGACCTTATATTGGCCCCCTATCCCTCATCAAACCTCAAGAACTCACACCCCCTTAAAGAGCATTTGAGATTTTATAGGTTTGCTGCTAGTAGCCATTAAAGTGTTTGAAATGGGGACACTTTTTTCAAATGGTCACAAAATCTTGTACACTTTGAGTTTTTAGCTGAATTTTTTTGTGCATGCCAAGAAAAATACAAGGATCAAGTCTGCCAAGTTTGGGGCCAAAACTCCTTCCGAAAAAATTTTAAAAAATCTCAAACCAAAAAATGTTTTGAAAATTGTGAAAAATAGAAAACGAGTCGTCTTGCCATGAAACTTAACGTAAAGGCTTAAGGGACCATTGTATGAATTTACAAGCCATAAAAATGGCATTGGCATGCAGAAATATTAAGATGTGCCTAAACCCACCTACCACCCTATCGATCCACGGCTTGCGCATCCCGTCTCTCTGGCCGATGTAGTGCCCGCCCGCCGCTCGTTTCATCGGTTGGCTTAGGCATACGGAGTTCATTCCCAGTCTAAGATCCTGAATTTAAAAAAGTTTCAAAAATCCTAAAAAATAGAAAACGAGTCGTCTTACCATGAAACTTCACGTGAAGGCTTAAGGGACCATTGTATGAATTTACAAGCCATAAAAATGGCATTGGCATGCAGAAATATTAACATGTGCCTAAACCCACCTACCACACTATCGATCCACAGCTTGCGCATCCAGACTCTCTGGCCAACGTAGTGCCCGCCCTCCCGCTCGCTCATTTCGTTAGTTGGCTTAGGCATATGGAGTTCATTCCCAGTCTAAGATCGGACTAAATCGAGAGTTACGACAGCAGGATTGGCAGCATGCATAGGGGGACCCAGGATCGGACACTCGTTTCGTGGGTTGACTTATGTATATGGAGTTCATTGTCAGTCTAAGCACACGAAGTTCATTCCTAGTCTAAGATCGGACCAGACCGAGGGTTACGGCAGCACATTCCAGGCTCGAACATGTGCTGGTGCCGCATTTTTCTTCATCGGGGCACCATCGTCGGAGCGTCGCTGGAGAACCTGATCGACGACATTGGGGTTCCGACGATTGGGGGGGCCGGGGGGTGTGCGCCCATGATCTGTGATGGGTGCTGGTACTTGGCCCTTATATTGGCCCCCTATCCCTCATCAAGCCTCAAGAACTCACACCCCCTTAAAGAGCATTTGAAATTTTACAGGTTTGCTCCCAGTAGCCATTAAAGTGTCTGAAATGGGGAAACTTTTTTCAAATGGTCACAAAATCTTGTACACTTCAAGTTTTTAGCTGAATGTTTTTGTGCATGCCAACAAAAATACAAGGATCACGTCTACCAAGTTTGGGGCCAAAACTCATTCCAAAAAAATTTTAAAAAATCCCGAACCGTAAAAAGTTTTGAAAATCATGAAAAATAGAAAACGAGTCGTCTTGCCATGAAACTTCACGTGAAGGCTTTAGGGACCATTGTATGAATTTACAAGCCATAAAAATGGCATTGGCACGCAGAAATATTAAGATGTGCCTAAACCCACCTACCACCTATCGATCCACGACTTCGCATCCCGTCTCTCTGGCCGACGTAGTGCCCGCCCGTCCGCCCGCCCGCTCGTTTCGTCAGTTGGCTTAGGCATGCGAAGTTCATTCCTAGTCCAAGATCGGACCGGATTGAGGGTTGCAATAGCAGGATCGGTAGCACGTAGAGGGGGACCCGATCGATCCTCGGCTTGTGCATCCCGTCGCTCTAGCCGGCTAAGCGCCCGCACGCTTGTTTCGTGGGTTGACTTAGGCATACAGAGTTCATTCCCAGTCTAAGCATACGAAGTTCATTCCCAGTCTATGATCGGACGGACCGAGGGTTACGATAGCACATGCTGGGTCGGCCATGTGCTGGTGCCGCAATTTTCTTCATCGGGGCACCATCGCCGAAGCATCGTCGGAGAACCTGACTGGCGGCATTGGGGTTCTAGTGATCGGGGGAGCCGGGGGGTGTGCGCACATGATGTGCGATGGGTGCTGGTACCTGGCCCTTATATTGGCCCCCTATCCCTCATCAAGCCTCGAGAACTCACACCCCCTTAAAGAGCATTTGAGATTTTACAGGTTTACTGCCAGTAGCCATTAAACTGTCTGAAATGGGGACACTTTTTTCAAATTGTCACAAAATCTTGTACACTTCAAGTTTTTAGCTGAATGTTTTTGTGCATGCCAACAAAAATACAAGGATCATGTCTACCAAGTTTGGGTGAAAAATCCTTCCCAAAAAATTTTAAAAAATCCCAAACCGTAAAAAGTTTTGAAAATCGTGAAAAATATAAAACGAGTCGTCTTGCCATGAAAATTCATGTGAAGGCTTATTGGACCATTGTATGAATTTACAAGCCATAAAAATGGCATTGACATGCAGAAATATGAAGATGTGCCTAAACCCACCTACCACCCTATCGATCAACGGCTTGCGCATCTCGCCTCTCTGGCCGACGTAGTGCCCGCCCGCCCGCCCGCCCACTCGTTTCATCGGTTGGCTTAGGCATACGGAGTTCATTCCCAGTCATAGATTGGACCGGATCAAGGGTTGCAGCAACAGGATCGGTGGCACGCAGAGGGCGACCCGACCAATCCCCGGCTTGTGCATCCCGTCCGTTTGGCCGGCTGAGCGCCCGCACGCTCATTTCATGGGTTGACTTAGGCATACGGAGTTCATTCCCAGTCTAAGCATACAGAGTTCATTCCCAATCTAAGATCGGACCGGACCGAGGGTTGTGGCAACACATGTTGGGCTCGGGCATGTGCTGCTGCCGCATTTTTCTTCGTCGGAGAACCTGATCGACGGCATTGGGGTTCCGGTGATAGAGGGGGCCGGGGGGGTGCGCGCACATGATGTGCAATGGTTGCTGGCACTTGGCCCTTATATTGGCCCCCTATCCCTCATCAAGCCTCGAGAACTCACACCCCCTTAAAGAGCATTTGAGATTTTACAGGTTTGCTGCCAGTAGCCATTAAAGTGTGTGAAATGGGGACACTTTTTTCAAATGGTCACAAAATCTTGTACACTTCAAGTTTTTAGCTGAATTTTTTTGTGCATGCCAACAAAATAACAAAGATCACGTCTAATAAGTTTGGGGCTAAAACGCATTCCAAAAAAATTTTAAAAATCCCGAACCGCAAAAAGTTTTGAAAATCGTGAAAAATGGAAAACGAGTCGTCTTGCCATGAAACTTCGCGTGAACTCTTAAGGGACCATTGTCTGAATTTACAAGCCATAAAAATGGCATTGGAACATAGAAATATGAAGATGTGCCTAAACCCACCTACCACCCTATCGATCCACGGCTTGCGCATTCTGCCTCTCTGGCCGACATAGTGCCCGCCCACCCACTCGTTTCATCGGTTCGCTTAGGCATACGGAGTTCATTCCCAGTCTTAGATTGGACCGGATCGAAGGTTACGGCAACAGGATCGGCGACACGCAGAGGGGGACCCGGCCAATCCCCGGCTTGCGCATCCCGCCCCTTTGGTCGGCTGAGCGCCCGCACGCTCGTTTCGTTGGTTGACTTAGGCATACGGAGTTCATTCCCAGTCTAAACATACAAAATTCATTCCCAGTCTAAGATCGGACCGGACCGAGGGTTGAGGCAACACATGCTGGGCTCAGGCATGTGCTGCTGCCACATTTTTCTTCGTCGGAGAACCTATCCGGTGCATTGGGGTTCTGACGATAGAGAGGGCCGGGGGGTGTGTGCACATGATGTGCGATGGTTGCCGGCACTTGGCCTTTATATTGGCCCCTTATCCCTCATCAAACCTCGAGAACTCACACCCCCTTAAAGAGCATTTGAGATTTAATAGGTTTGCTGCCAGTAGCCATTAAAGTGTCTAAAATGGGGACACTTTTTTCAAAAGGTCAAAAAATATTATACACTTCGAGTTTTTAACGGAATTTTTTTATGCATGCCAACAAAACTACAAGGATCATGTCTACCAAGTTTGGGGCCAAAACTCCTTTCAAAAAATTTTTGAAAAATCTCGAACCACAAAACTACAAGGATCACGTCTACCATCGCCGGAGCATCGCTGGAGAACCTGACCGACGGCATTGGGGTTCCAGCGATCAGGGAGGCCGAGGGGTTGTGCACACGTGATGTGCGATGGGTGCTGGTACTTGGCCCTTATATTGGCCCCGTATCCTTCATCAAACCTCGAGAACTCACACCCCCTTAAAGAGCATTTGAGATTTTACAGGTTTGCTGCCAGTAGCCATTAAAGTGTTTGAAATGGGGACACTTTTTCCATAAAATCTTGTACACTTTGAGTTTTTAGCTGAATTTTTTTATGGATGCCAACAAAATACAAGCATCTCGTGTACCAAGTTTGTTGCCAAAACTCCTTCCAAAAAAATTTTAAAAAATCCCGAACGGTAAAAAGTTTGAAAAATCATGAAAAATAGAAAACGAGTCGTCTTGCCATGAAACTTCACATAAAGGCTTAAGGGACCATTGTATGAATTTACAAGCCATAAAAATGGCATTGGCACACATAAATATTAAGATGTGCCTAAGCCCACCTACCACCCTATCGATCCACGGCTTGTGTATCCCGTCTCTCTGGTCGACATAATGCCCGCCCGCTCGCCCGACCGCCCGCTAGTTTCGTCGGTTGGCTTAGGCATATGGAGTTCATTCCCAATCTAAGATCAGACCAGATCGAGGGTTGCGTCAGCAAGATCGGCAACACACAGAGGGGGACCCAACCGATCCTCGGCTTGTGCATCCTGCCCCTCTGGCCGGCTGAGCACCCGCACGCTCGTTTCGTGAGTTGACTTAGGCATACGGAGTTCATTCCCAGTCTAAGCATACGAAGTTCATTCCTAGTCTAAGATCGGATCGACTGAGTGTTGTAGCAGCACATGCTGGGCTCGGGCAGGTGTTGGTGCTGCATTTTTCTTCGTCGGGGCACTATCGCCGGAGCATCACCGGAGAACCTGACCGGTGACATTGGGGTTTCGGCGATCGGGGGGGCCGGGGCGGTGTGCGCATATGATGTGCGATGGGTGCTGGTACTTGGCCCTTATATTGGCCCCCTGTCCCTCACCAAACCTTGGGAACTCACAGCCCCTTAAAGAGCATTTGAGATTTTATAGGTTTGCTGCCAGCAGCCACTAAAGTGTCTGAAATGGGGACACTTTTTTCAAATGGTCACAAAATCTTGTACACTACGAGTTTTTAGCTGAATTGTTTTGTTCATGCCAACAAAAATACAAGGATCACATCTACCAAGTTTGGGGCCAAAACTCTTTCCGAAAAAATTTTAAAAAATCGTACCGTAAAAAGTTTCAAAAATAATGAAAAATAGAAAACGAGTCGTCTTGCCATGAAACTTCACGTGAAGGCTTAAGGGACCATTGTATGAATTTACAAGCCATAAAAATGGCATGGGCGCACAGAAATATGAAGATGTGCCAAAACCCACCTACCACCCTATCGATCCACGGCTTACGCATCCCGTCTCTCTGGCCGACATAGTGCTCGCCCGCCCGTCCGCCCGTTCGTTTCGTCGGTTGGCTTAGGCATACAGAGTTCTTTCCCAGTCTAAGATCAGATCGGATCGAGGGTTGTGACAGCAAGATCGGCAGCACGTAGACGGGGACCCGGTCGATCCTCAACTTGTGCATCCTGCCCCTCTGGCCGGTTGAGCACCCGTACGCTCGTTAAGTGGGTTGACTTAGGCATACAGAGTTCATTCCCAGTCTAAGCATACGGAGTTCATTCCAAGTTTAAGATCAGACCGGACCGAGGGTTGCAGCAGCACATGCTGGGCTGGGGCATGTGCTGGTGCCGTATTTTTCTTCACTGAGGCACCTTGCCGAAGCATCGCCGGAGAACTTGACCGGCGACGTTGTGGTTCTAGCGATCGGGGGGGCCGGAGGGGGTGTGCGCACATGATGTGCGATGGGTGCTGGTACTTGGCCCTTATATTGGCCCCCTATCCCTCATCAAACCCCAAGAACTCACACCCTCTTAAAGAGCATTTGAGATTTTACATGTTTGCTGCCAGTAGCCATCAAAGTGTCTGAAATGGGGACACTTTTTTCAAATGGTCACAAAATCTTGTACACCTCGAGTTTTTAGTTGAATGTTTTTGTACATGCCAACAAAAATACAAGGATCACGTCTACCAAGTTTGGGGCCAAAACTACTTCTGAAAAAATTTTAAAAAATGTCGAACGGTAAAAAGTTTCAAAAATCGTGAAAAATAGAAAACGAGTCGTCTTGCCATGAAACTTCACGTGAAGGCTTAAGGGACCATTGTATGAATTTACAAGCCATAAAAATGGCATTGGAACCCAGAAATATGAAGATGTGCCTAAACCCACCTACCACCCTATTGATCCATGGCTTACGCATCCCTTCTCTCTGGCCGACGTAGTGCACGCCCGCCTACCCGCCCACTCCTTTCGTCAGTTGGCTTAGGCATACGGAGTTCATTCCCAGTCTAAGATCAGACCGGATCGAGGGTTGCGACAGCAGGATTGGCAGCATGCAAAGGGGGACCCGATCGATCCCCGGCTTGTGCATGCCGCCCCTTTGGCCAGCTGAGCACCCGCACGCTCGTTTCGTGGGTTAACTTAGGCGTATGGAGTTCATTCCCTATCTAAGCATATGGAGTTCATTCCCAGCCTAAGATCGAAACAGACCGAGGTTTGCAACAGCACATGCTAGGCTCGGGCATGTGCTGGTGCCGTATTTTTCTTCACCGGGACACCATCACCGGAGCATCACTGGAGAACCTGACCGGTAGCATTGGGGTTCCGGTGATCGGGGGGTGTGCGATGGGTGCTGGTACTTGGCCCTTATATTGGCCCCCTATCCCTCATGAAACGTCGAGAATTCACACCCCCTTAAAGAGCATTTGAGATTTTACAGGTTTGCTGCCAGTAGCAATTAAAGTGTCTGAAATGGGGACACTTTTTTTAAATTGTTATAAAATCTTGTACACTTCGAGTTTTTAGCTGAATATTTTTATACATGCCAACAAAAATACAAGGATCACGTCTACCAATATTCGGACCAAAACTCCTTCTGAAAAAATTTTAAAAAGTCTCAAACCGTAAAAAGTTTCAAAAATCGTGAAAAATAGAAAACGAGTCGTCTTGCCATGAAACTTCACGTGAAGGCTTAAGGGACCATTGTATGAATTTAAAAGCCATAAAAATGGCATTGGCACACCAAAATATGAAGATGTGCCTAAACCCACCTGCCACCCTATCGATCCACGGCTTGCGCATCCCGTCTCTCTGGTCGGTGTAGTGCACACCCGCCCACCCGCCCGCTCATTTTATCGGTTGGCTTAGGCATACGGAGTTCATTCCCAGTCTAAGATCAGACCGAATCGAGAGTTACAGTAGCAAGATCGACAGTACGTAGATGAGGATTCGATCGATCCCCGGCTTGCGCATCCTGCCCCTCTGGCCGGCTGAGCGCCCGCACACTCGTTTCGTGAGTTGACTAAGGCATATGGAGTTAATTCCTAGTCTAAGCATACGGAGTTCATTCCCAGTCTAAGATCGGACCAGATCGAGGGTTGCGGCAGCACATGCTGGGCTCGGGCATGTGCTGGTGCCACATTTTTCTTCGTCGGGGCACCATCGTCGGAGAACCTGATCGGCGGCATTGGGGTTCTGGTGATCGGGGGGTCGGGGGGTGTGCGCACATGATGTGCAATGGGTGCTGGTACTTGGCCCTTATATTGGCCCCCTATCCCTCATCAAACCTCGAGAACTCACACCCCCTTAAAGTGCATTTGAGATTTTACAGGTTTGCTGCCAGTAGCCATTAAAGTGTCCGAAATGGGGACATTTTTTTCAAATGGTCACAAAATCTTGTACACTTTGACTTTTTAGCTGAATTGTTTTGTGCAGGCCAACAAATATACAAGGATCACATCTAGCAAGTTTGGGGCCAAAACTCCTTTCGAAAAAATTTTAAAAAATCCCGAACCATAAAAAGTTTTGAAAATCGTGAAAAATAGAAAACAAGTCGTCTTGCCATGAAACTTCACGTGATGGCTTAAGGGACCATTGTATGAATTTACAAGCCATAAAAATGGCAATGGCATGCAAAAATATGAAGATGTGACTAAACCCACCTACCACCCTATTGATCCACGGCTTACGCATCCCGTCTCTCTGGCCGACGTAGTGCCCACCCGCTCGTTTCATCGATTGGCTTAGGCATACGGAGTTCATTCCTAGTCTAAGATCAGACCGAATTGAGGGTTGCAGTAGTAGGATCGACAGCACGCAGAAGGGGACCCGACTGATCCCCGGCTTGCGCATCTCGCCCATATGGCCGGTTAAGCACCCGCACATTCGTTTCGTGGGTTGACTTAGGCATACAGAGTTCATTCTCAGTCTAAGCATATGGAGTTCATTCCCAATCTAAGATCCAACCAGACTGAGGGTTGCGGCAACACATGCTGCACTCGGGCATGTGCTGGCGCTGTATTTTTCCTCGTCGGGGCACCATCATCGAAGCATCACCGGAGAACCTGACCGACGGCATTGGGGTTTCGGGGATCGAGGGGGCCGGGGTGGGGTGTGCGCACATGATGTGCGATGGGTGCTGGTACTTGGCCCTTATATTGCCCTCCTATCCCTCATAAAACCTTGAGAACTCACACCCCCTTAAAGAGCATTTGAGATTTTACAGGTTTGCTGCCAGTAGCCATTAAAGTGTTTGAAATGGGGACACTTTTTTCAAATGGTCACAAAATCTTGTACACTTCGAGTTTTTAGCTTAATTTTTTTGTGCATGCCGACAAAAATACAAGGATCACGTCTACCAAGTTTGGGGCCAAAACTCCTTCCAAAAAATTAAAAAAAATCCCGAACCGCAAAAAGTTTCAAAAATCATGAAAAATAGAAAACGAGTCGTCTTGCCATGAAACTTCACGTGAAGGCTTAAGGGACCATTGTATGAATTTACAAGCCATAAAAATGGCATTGGCATGTAGAAATGTGAAGATGTGCCTAAACCCACCTACCACCCTATCGATCCACGACTTGTGCATCCCGTTTCTTTAGCCGGAGTAGTGCCCGCCCGCCCGCCCACTCGTTTCGTGGATTGGCTTAGGCATACGGAGTTCATTCCCAGTCTAAGATTAGACCAAACTCAGGGTTGCGGTAGCAGGATAGACAGCACATAGAGGGGGACCCGACTGATCCTCGACTTACGCATCTCGCCCCTCTGGCCGGTTGAGCGCCCGTACACTCGTTTCGTGGGTTGACTTAGGCATACAGAGTTCATTCCCAGTCTAAGCATACGGACTTCATTCCCAATCTAAGATTGGATCGGACCGAGGGTTGTGACAGCACATGCTGTGCTCGGGCATGTGCTGGTGCCGTATTTTTTTTCATCGAGGCACCATCGTTGGAGAACCTGACCAGCGGCATTGGGGTTCGGGCGATCGAGGGGGCCGGGGGGGTGTGGCACATGATGTGCGATGGGTGCTGGTACTTGGCCCTTATATTGGCCTCCTATCCCTCATAAAACCTTGAGAACTCACACCCCCTTAAAGAGCATTTGAGATTTTACAGGTTTGCTGCCAGTAGCCATTAAAGTGTCTGAAATGGGGACACTTTTTTCAAATGGTCACAAAATCTTGTACACTTCGGTTTTTTAGCTGAATTTTTTTGTGCATGCCAACAAAAATACAAGGATCATGTCTACCAAGTTTGGGGCGAAAACTCCTTCCGAAAAAATTTTGAAAAATCCCGAACCACAAAAAGTTTAGAAAATCATGAAAAATAGAAAACGAGTCATTTTGCCATGGAACTTCACGTGAAGGCTTAAAGGACCATTGTATGAATTTACATCGATCCACGGCTCTCACATCCCGTCTCTTTGGCCGGCGTAGTGCCCACCCGCCCGCTTACCCGTTCGTTTCGTTAGTTGGCTTAGGCATACGGAGTTCATTCCCAGTCTAAGATCAGACCATACTGAGGGTTGCGGCAGCAGGATCGGCAGCACACAGATGGGGACCTGGTCGATCCCCAACTTGCGTATCCCGCCCCTCTGGTCGGCTGAGCGCCCGCACGCTCGTTTCATGGGTTGACTTAGGCATACGGAGTTCATTCCCAGTCTAAGCATACGGAGTTCATTCCTAGTCTAAGATCGGACCAGACCGAGGGTTACGGTAGCACATGCTGGGCTCGGGCATGTGCTGGTGTCGTATTTTTCTTCATCGGGGCACCATCGTAGGAGAACCTGACCGACGACATTGAGGTTCCAGCGATCGAGGGGGCCGGGGGGGTGTGCGTACATGATGTGTGATGGGTGCTGGTAGTTGGCCCTTATATTGGCCCCTTATCCCTCATCAAACCTCGAGAACTCACACCCCCTTAAAGTGCATTTAAGATTTTGCAAGTTTGCTGCTAGTAGCCATTAAAGTGTCTGAAATGGGGACACTTTTTTCAAATGGTCACAAAATCTTGTACACTTCAAGTTTTTAGCTGAATTGTTTTATGCATGCCAACAAAAATACAAGGATCACGTCTACCAAGTTTGGGGCCAAAACTCCTTCTGAAAAAATTTTAAAAAATCTCGAACCGAAAAAAGTTTCAAAAATCATGAAAAATAGAAAACGAGTCGTCTTGCCATGAAACTTCATGTGAAGGCTTAAAGGACCATTGTATGAATTTACAAGCCATAAAAATGGCAATGGAATTCAGAAATATGAAGATGTGCCTAAACCCACCTACCACCCTATCGATCCACGGCTTGCGCATCTCGTCTCTCTGGCCAGCGTAGCACCCGCCCGCCCGCTCGTTTCATCGGTTGGCTTAGGCATACGGAGTTCATTCCCAGTCTAAGATCAGACTAGACTGAGGGTTGCGGCACCAGGATCGGCAGCACGCAGAAGGGGACCCAATCGATCCCCAGTTTGTGCATCCCGCCCTCTGGCCGACTTAACGCCTGCATGCTTGTTTCGTGGGTTGACTTAGGCATACGGAGTTTATTCCCAGTGTAAGATCGGACCGAACCGAGGGTTGCATCAGCACATACTGGGCTCAGGCATTTGTTGGTGCCGTATTTTTCTTCACCGGGGCACCATCGTCGGAGAACCTGACTGGCGACATTTGGTTCGACGATCAGGGGGGCCAGAGGGGTGTGCACACATGATGTGCGATGGTTGCTGGTACTTGGCCCTTATATTGCCCCCTATCCCTCATGAAACCTCGAGAACTCACACCCCCTTAAAGAGCATTTGCGATTTTACAGGTTTGCTGCCAGTAGCCACTAAAGTGCCCAAATGGGGACACTTCTTGCTAATGGTGACAAATCTTTTACACTTTGAGTTTTTAGCTGAATTTTTTTGTGCATGCCAACAAAAATACAAGGATCATGTCTACCAGGTTTGGGGCCAAAACTACTTCCTAAAAATTTTTAAAAATCCCGAACCGCAAAAAGTTTCAAAAATCATGAAAAATAGAAAATGAGTCGTCTTGCCATGAAACTTTCACTTTAAGGCTTAAGGACCATGTATGAATTTACAAGCCATAAAAATGGCATTGGCATGCAGAAATATGAAGATGTGCCTAACCCACCTACCACCCTATCGATCACGACTTGCGCATCCCGTTTCTCTGGGCCGTATTAGTGCCCCGGCCCGCACCGTTTCATTTTGTCGATCGTTAGGCATACGGAGTTCATTCCCAGTCTAAGATTGCCACCGAATTGAGGTTACGTAGTAGGTTGGAGCACGAGAGGGGGACCCGGCTGATTCCCCGACTTGCGCATCTCGCCCCTCTGGCCAGCTGAGCGCCCGCACGCTCGTTCCGTGTGTTGACTTAGGCATACGGAGTTCATTCCCAGTCTAAGCATACGGAGTTCATTCCCAATATAAGATTGGACTACTTCGAGGGTTACGGCAGCACATGCTGTGCGCGGGCATGTGCTGGTGTCGCATTTTTCTTCGCCAGGGCACCATCGTCGGAGAACCTGACCGGTGGCATTGGGGTTTCACCGATTGAAGGGGCTGGGGGTGTGCGCACATGATGTGCGATGGGTGCTGGTACTTGGCCCTTATATTGGCCCCCTATCCCTCATCAAACCTCGAGAACTCACACCCCCTTAAAGAGCATTTGAGATTTTACAGGTTTGCTGCCAGTAGCCATTAAAGTGTCTGAAATGGGGACATTTTTTTCATATGGTCACAAAATCTTGTACACTTCGAGTTTTTAGCTGAATTTTTTTTGCATGCCAAAAAAAATACAAGGATCACATCTACCAAGTTTGGGGCCAAAAATCTTTCTGAAAAAAATTTAAAAAATCCGAACCAAAAAAAGTTTCGAAAATCATGAAAAATAGAAAACGAGTCGTCTTGCCATGAAACTTCACATGAAGGCTTAAGGGACCATTGTATGAATTTACAAGCCATAAAAATGGCATTGGCATGCAAAAATTTGAAGATGTGCCTAAACCCACCTACCACCCTATCGATCCACGGCTTGCGCATCCCGTCTCTCTGGCCGGCGTAGTGCCCGCCCGCCTGCCCGCTTTTTTCGTCGGTTGGCTTAGGCATATGGAGTTCATTCCCAGTCTAAGATTGGACCGGACAGAGGGTTACGGTAGCAGGATCGACAGCATGCAGAGGGGGACCCGGTCGATCCTCGGCTTGCGCATCTCGCCCCTCTGGCTGGATGAGCGCCCGCACGCTCGTTTCATGGTTTGACTTAGGCATACGGCGTTCATTCCTAGTCTAAGCATACGGAGTTCATTCCTAGTCTAAAATCAGACCAGACCGAGGGTTGCAGCAGCACATGCTGGGCTCGAGCATGTCCTAGTGCCGTATTTTTCTTCGTCAAGGCACCATCACCGGAGAACCTAACCGACAGTATTGGGGTTCCAACGATGAGGGGGGGCCGGGGGGTGTGCGCACATGATGTGCGATGGGTGCTGGTACTTGGCCCTTATATTGGCCCCCTATCCCTCATCAAACCTCGAGAACTCACACCCCCTTAAAAGGGCATTTGAGATTTTACAGGTTTGCTACCAGTAGCCATTAAAGTGTCTGAAATGGGGACACTTTTTTCAAATGGTCACAAAATCTTGTACACTTCGAGTTTTTAGTTGAGTTTCTTTGTGCATGCCAAAAAAAATTCAAGGATCACGTCTACCAAGTCTAAGATCGGTTGGCTTAGGCATACGGAGTTCATTCCCAGTCTAAGATCGGACCGGACCGAGGGTTGCGGCAGTAGGATAGGCAGCACACAAGAGGGACCCGACCGATCCCCGGCTTGCGCATCCTGCCCCTCTGGCCGACTGAGCGCCCGCACGCTCGTTTCGTGAGTTGACTTAGGCATACGGAGTTCATTCCCAGTCTAAGCATACGGAGTTCATTCCCAATCTAAGATCGGACCGGACTAAGGGTTGCGACAGCACATGCTGGGATCAGGCAAGTGCTGGTGCCACATTTTTCTTTGCCGGGAAACCGTCGCTGGAGCATCGCCGGAGCATCACCGGAGAACCTGACCGGCGGCATTGGGGTTCCGACGATCGAGGGGGCCGGGGGATGTGCGCACATGATGTGCAATGGGTGCTGGTACTTGGCCCTTATATTGGCCCCCTATCCCTCATCAAACCTCAAGAACTCAGACCCCCTTAAAGAGCATTTGAAATTTTACAGGTTTGCTGCCAGTAGCCATTAAAGTGTTTGAAATGGGGACACTTTTTTCAAATGGTCACAAAATCTTGTACACTTTGAGTTTTTAGCTGAATTATTTTGTGCACGCCAACAAAAATATATGGATCACGTCTACCAGGTATGGGGTTAAAACTCCTTCCGAAAAAATTTTAAAAAATCCTGAATCGTAAAAAGTTTCAAAAATCATGAAAAATAGAAAACGAGTCGTCTTGCCATGAAACTTCACGTGAAAGCTTAAGGGACCATTGTATGAATTTACCAGCCCTAAAAATGGCATTGGCATGCAGAAATTTGAAGATGTGCCTAAACCCACCTACCACCCTATCGATCCACGACTTGCGTATCCCGTCTCTCTGGCCGGCGTAGTGCCAGCCTACCCGCTCGGACGCTCATTTCGTCGGTTGGCTTAGGCATACGGAGTTAATTCCCAGTCTAAGATCGGATCGGACCGAGGGTTGCGACAGCTAGCAGAGGGGGACTCGGTCGATCGGGGGGACCGAGGGGGTGTGCGCACATGATGTGCGATGGGTGCTGGTACATGGCCCTTATATTGGTCCCCTATCCCTCATCAGACCTCGAGAACTCACACCCCCTTAAAGAGCATTTGAGATTTGACAGGTTTGCTGCCAGTAGCCATTAAAGTGTCTGAAATGGGGACACTTTTTTCAAAAGGTCACAAAATCTTGTACACTTCGAGTTTTTAGCTGAATTTTTTTAAGCATGCCAACAAAAATACAAGGATCACGTGTACCAAATTTGGGGCCAAAATCCTTCCAAAAAAATTTTAAAAAATCTCGAACCGTAAAAAGTTTCAAAAATTGTGAAAAATAGAAAACGGGTCGTCTTGCCATGAAACTTCACGTGAAGGCTTAAGGTACCATTGTATGAATTTACAAGCCATAAAAATGGCATTGGCACACAAAAATATGAAGATGTGCCTAAACCGACCTACCACCCTATTGATCCATGGCTTGCGCATCCCGTCTCTCTGGTCGGCGTAGTGCCTGCCTGCCCGCCCGCACGTTTAATCGGTTGGCTTAGGCATACGAAGTTCATTCTCAGTCTAAGATCGAATCAAACCCAGGGTTGTGGCAGCAGGATCAGCAGCACGTAGAGGGGGACCTAGCTGATCCCCGGCTTGCGCATCCCGCCCCTCTAGCCGGCTGAGCGCCCGCATGCTCATTTCATGGGTTGACTTAGGCATACGGAGTTCATTTCCAGTCTAAGCATACAGAGTTCACTCCCAGTCTAAAATCGGACTAGACTGAGGGTTACGGCAGTACATGCTGGGCTCGGGCATGTGCTGGTGCCACATTTTTCTTCATCGGGGTACCATCACCAGAGCATCGCCAGAGAACCTGACCGACAGCATTGGGGTTCCGGTGATCGAGGGGGCCGAGGGGGGGTTTGCGCACATGATGTGTGATGGGTGCTGGTACTTGGCCCTTATATTGGCCCTCTATCCCTCATCAAACCTCGAGAACTCACACCCTCTTAAAGAGCATTTGAGATTTTACAGGTTTGCTGCCAGTATCCATTAAAGTGCCTTAAATGTGGACACTTTTTTCAAATGGTCACAAAATATTGTACACTTCGAGTTTTTAGCTGAATTTTTTTGTGCATGCCAACAAAAATGCAAGGATCACGTCTACCAAGTTTGGGGCCAAAACTCCTTCCAAAAAAATTTTAACCGCAAAAAGTTTTGAAAATCGTGACAAGTAGAAAACGAGTTGTCTTGCCATGAAACTTCACGTGAAGGCTTAAGGGACCATTATATGAATTTACAATCCATAAAAATGGCATTCGCATGCAGAAATATGAAGATGTGCCTAAACCCACCTACCACCATATCGATCCACGGTTTCCACATTTCGTCTCTCTGGCCGGCGTAGTGCCCCCCCGCTCGCCCGCCCGTTCATTTCGCCGGTTGGCTTAGGCATACAGAGTTCATTCCTTGTCTAAGATTGGGCCAGACCGAGGGTTGTGGCAGCAGGATCGGCAGCACGCAGAGGGGGACCCGGCCGATCCCCGGCTTGCGCATCTTACCCCTCTGGCCGCTTAAACGCCCGCACGCTCGTTTCGTGGGTTGACTTAGGCATACGGAGTTCATTCCCAGTCTGAGATCCGACCGGACCGAGGGTTGCGGTAGCACATCCTGGGCTCAGGCATATGCTGGTGCCACATTTTTCTTCGTCGGGGCACCATCGCCGGAGCATCGTCAGAGAACCTGACCGGCGGCATTAGGGTTCCGACGATCGGGGGGCCGGGGGGGTGTGCGCACATGATGTGCGATTGGTGCTGGTACTTGGCCCTTATATTGGCCCCCTGTCCCTCATCAAACCTCGAGAACTCACACCCCCTTAAAGAGCATTTGAGATTTTACAGGTTTGCTGCCAGTAGCCTTAAAAGTGTCTGAAATGGGGACCTTTTTTCAAATGGTCACAAAATCTTGGTACAACTACGATTTTTAGCTGAATTTTCTGTGCCTGCCAACAAAAATACAAAGGATCACGTCTACTCAAGTTTGGGCCAAACTCCTTCTGAAAAGATTTTAAAAAAATGCCCGGAACCGGTAAAAATTTTCAAAAATCCTGGAAAAATAGAAAATAAGTCGTCTTGCCATGGAAACTTCACGTGAAGGCTTAAAGCCACCAATGCACGAATTTACAAGCCATAAAAATGGCATTGCACATAAGAAATATGAAGAGTGCTAAACCACACATCCTACCCACTATCGATCCAATGGCTTTGCGCCCTCCACTGGCCAGCTAGTGGCCACCGCCCGCTCCCCCCGTTTTCATCAGTTGGCTTATGCTACGATATTTCCAGCCTAATATCAAACGGACCGAAGGTTGTGGCATCAAGATTGGCAGCACGTACGCTTGTGCATCCTGCCCCTCTGGCCTGCTGAGCGCTCGTACGCTTGTTTCGTGGGTTGACTTAGGCATATGGAATTCATTCCCAGTCTAAGCATACAGAGTTCATTCCCAGTCTAAGATCAAATCGAACTAAGGGTTGCGACAGCACATGCTGGGCTCGGGCATGTGCTGGTGCCCCATTTTTCTTCGTCGAGGCACCATCATCGAAGAACCTGACCGACTGTATTAGGGTTTCGACGATCGAGGGGGCCAGGTGGTGTGCGCACATGATTGCGATGGGTGCTGGTACTTGTCCCTTATATTGGCCTCCTATCCCTCATCAAACCCCGAGAACTCACACCCTCTTAAAGAGCATTTGAGATTTTACAGGTTTGTTGCCAGTAGCCATTAAAGTGTCTGAAAGGGGGACACTTGTTTCAAATGGTCACAAAATCTTGTACACTTTGAGTTTTTAGCTGAATTTTTT
The DNA here is from genome assembly GCF_002303985.1 of Durio zibethinus. The sequence continues at coordinate 17,132,406 of NW_019168048.1, forward strand.
TGTGCATGCCAACAAAAATACAAGGATCACGTCTACCAAGTTTACAGCCAAGACTCCTTCCAAAAAAATTTTGAAAAATCCTGAACCGCAAAAAGTTTCAAAAATCGTGACAAATAGAAACGAGTCGTCTTTCCATGAAACTTCACGTGAAGGCTTAAGGGACCATTGTATGAATTTACAAGCCATAAAAATGGCATTGGCACACAAAATATAAAGATGTACCTAAACCCACATACCACCCTATCGATCCACGGCTTGCGCATCCCGTCTCTCTGGCCGGCGTAGTGCCCACCCGTCCGCCCGCCCACTCGTTTCTTTGGTTGGCTTAGGCATACGGAGTTCATTCCCAGTCGAAGATCGAACTGGACCGAGGGTTGCGGTAGCAGGATCGATGGCACGCTGAGGGGGACCCGATCGATCCCTGGCTTGCGTATTCCACCACTCTGGCCGGCTGAGCGCCCGCACGCTCGTTTCGTGGGTTGACTTAGCCATACAGAGTTCATTCCTAGTTTAAGCATACAGAGTTCATTCGCAGTTTAAGATCGGACTGGATCGAGGGTTACGATAGCACAAGCTGGGCTCGGGCATGTGTGGGTGCCGCATTTTTCTTCATCGGGGCACCATCGCCGGAGAATCACCGAGAACCTGGCCGACGGCATTGGGGGCGATCGGGGGGGCCAGGGGGTTTACGCACATGATGTACGATGGGTGCTGCTACTTGGCCCTTATATTGGCCCCCTATCCCTCATCAAACCTCGAGAACTCACACCCCCTTAAAGAGCATTTGAGATTTTACAGGTTTGCTGCCAGTAGCCATTAAAGTATCTGAAATGGGGACACTTTTTTCAAATGGTCACAAAACCTTGTACACTTCGAGTTTTTAGCTGAATTTTTTTGTGCATGCCAAAAAAAATACATGGATCACGTCTACCAAGTTTGGGGCCAAAAATCCTTCCAAAAAAATTTTAAAAAATCTCGAACCGAAAAAGGTTTCAAAAATCATGAAAAATAGAAAACGAGTCGTCTTGCCATGAAACTTCACGTGAAGGCTTAAGGGACCATTGTATGAATTTACAAGCGATAAAACTGGCATTGGCATGCAGAATTATGAAGACGTGCCTAAACCCACCTACCACCCAATCGATCCACGGCTTGCGCATCCCGTCTCTCAGGCCGGCGTCGTGCCCGCCCGCCCCCCAACCCCCTCATTTCGTCGGTTGGCTTAAGCATACGGAGTTCATTCCCAGTCTAAGATCAGACCGGACCGAGGGTTCCGATAGCAGGATCAGTAGCACGCAGAGGGGGACCCAACTGATCCCCGGCTTGCACATCTCGCCCCTCTGGCTGGCTGTGCACCCGCATGCTCATTTCGTGGGTTGACTTAGGCATACGGAGTTCATTCCTAGTCTAAGCATACGGAGTTCATTCCCACTCTAAGACCGGACCGGACCAAGGGTTGCGGTAACACATGCTGGGCTCGGGCATGTGCTGGTGCCGTATTTTTCTTCGTCGGGGCACCATCGTCGGAGCATCACCGGAGAACCTGATCGGTGGCATTGGGGTTCCGGCGATCGGGGGGCCGGGGGGGAGTGTGCGCACATGATGTGCGATGGATGCTGGTACATGGCCCTTATATTTGCTTCCTATCCCTCATCAAACCTCGAGAACTCATACCCTCTTAAAGAGCACTTGAGATTTTACAAGTTTGCTGCCAGTAGCCATTAAAGTGTCTGAAATTGGGACACTTTTTTCAAATGGTCACAAAATCTTGTAAACTTCGAGTTTTTGGCTGAATTTTTTTGTGCATGCCAAAAAAAATACAAGGATCATGTCTACCTAGTTTGGGGCCAAAACTCCTTCCGAAGAAATTTTAAAAAATCTTGAACCGCAAAAAGTTTTAAAAATCGTGAAAAATAGAAAACGAGTTGTCTTGCCATGAAACTTCACGTGAAGGCTGAAGGGACCATTGTAAGAATTTACAAGCCATAAAAATGGCAATGGCACATAGAAATATGAAGATGTGCCTAAACCCACCTACCACCCTATCGATCCACAGCTTGTGCATCCCGTCTCTCTGGCCGGCATAGCGCCCACCTGCCCGCCGCCCGCTCGTTTCGTCAGTTGGCTTAGGCATATGGAGCTCATTCCCAGTCTAAGCATACGGAGTTCATTCCCAGTCTAAGATCGGACCAGATTGAAGGTTGCGATAGCACATGTTGGGCCCGGGCATGTGTTGGTGCCACAATTTTCTTCACTGGGGCACCATCGCCGGAGCATCGTCGGAGAACCTGACCGGCAGCATTGGGGTTCCGACGATCGGGGGGGCCGGGGGGGTGTGTGCACATGATGTGCGATGGGTGCTGGTACTTGGCCCTTATATTGGCCCCTATCCCTCATCAAACCTCGAGAACTCACACCCCCTTAAAGAGCATTTGAGATTTTACAGGTTTGCTGCCAGTAGCCATTAAAGTGTCCAAAATGGGGACACTTTTTTCAAATGGTCGCAAAATCTTGCACACTTTGAGTTTTTAGGTGAATTTTTTTATGCATGCCAACAAAAATACAAGGATTACGTATACCAAGTTTGGGGCCAAAACACCTTTCGAAAAAATTTTAAAAAATCATGAATCGCAAAAAGTTTCAAAAATCGTGAAAAATAGAAAACGAGTCATCTTGCCATTAAACTTCACGTGAAGGCTTAAGGGACCATTGTATGAATTTGCAACCCATAAAAATGGCATTGGCACGCAGAAATATAAAGATGTGCCTAAACCCACCTACCACCCTATCGATCCACGACTTGCGCATCCCGTCTCTCTGGCCGACGTGGACCAAGGGTTGTGGTAGTAGGATCGGCAGCACGCAGAAGGGGACCCAACCGATCCACAGTTTGCGCATCCCGCCCCTCTGGCCGGCTGAGCACCCGCATGCTCGTTTCGTGGGTTGACTTAGGCATATGGAGTTCATTCCCAGTCTAACCATGCGGAGTTCATTCCCAGTCTAAGATCAGACCAGACCGAGGGTTACGGCAGCACATGCGGGGCTCGGGCATGTGCTGGTGCCGTATTTTTCTTCACCGGGGCACCTTCGCCAGAGCATCGTCGAAGAACCTGACCGGCGGCATTGGGGTTCTGGCGATCATGGGGGCCGGGGGGGTGTGCGCACATGATGTGCGATGGGTGCTGGTACTTGGCCCCTATATTGGCCCCCTATCCCTCATCAAACCTTGAGAACTCACACCCCCTTAAAGAGCATTTAAGATTTTACAGGTTTGCTGCCAATAGCCATTAAAGTGTCTGAAATGGGGACACTTTCTTCAAATGGTCACAAAATCTTGTACACTTCGAGTTTATAGCTGAATTTTTTTGTCCATGCCAACAAAAATACAAGGATCACGTCTACCAAGTTTGGGGCTAAAACGCTTTCCAAAAAAATTTAAAAAAATCCCGAACCGTAAAAAGTTTGGAAAATCATGAAAAATAAAAAACAAGTCGTCTTGCCATGAAACTTCACGTGAAGGCTTAAGGGACCATTGTATGAATTTACCAGCCATAAAAATGGCATTGGCACATAGAAATATGAAGATGTGCCTAAACCCACCTACCACTCTATCGATCCACGGCTTGCGCATCCCGTCTCTCTGGCCGGCGTAGTGCCTGCCCGCCCGCCCGCCCGCCCGCTCATATCATCGGTTGGCTTAGGCATACGGAGTTCATTCCCAGTCTAAGATCGGACTGGACCGAGGGTTGCGGCAGTAAGATCAAGAGCATGAAGAGGGGGACCCGGCCGATCCCCGGCTTGTGCGTCCCACCCCTCTGGCCGACTGAGTGCCTGTACGCTCGTTTCATGGGTTGACTTAGGCATACAGAGTTCATTCCCAGTCTAAGCATACGGAGTTCATTCCCAGTCTAAGATCGGACCGGACCGAGGATTACGACAGCACATGCTGGGCTCGGGCATGTGCTGGTGCCGCATTTTTCTTCGTCGGGGCACCATCGCCGGAGAACCTGACCAGCGGTATTGGGGTTCCGGCGATCGGGGGGGCCAGGGGGTGTGTGCACATGATGTGTGATGGGTGCTGGTACTTGGCCCTCATATTGGCCCCTTCTCCCTCATCAAACCTCGAGAACTCACACCCCCTTAAACAGCATTTGAGATTTTACAGGTTTGCTGCCAGTAGGCATTAAAGTGTCTGAAATGGGGACACTTTTTTCAAATGGTCACAAAATCTTGTACACGTCGATTTTTTTGCTGAATTTTTTTGCGCGTGCCAAAGAAAATACAAGGATCACATCTACCAAGTTTGGAGCCAAAACTCCTTCCAAAAAAATTTTAAAAAATCCCAAACCGCAAAAAGTTTCAAAAATCATGAAAAATAGAAAACGAGTCGTCTTGCCATGAAACTCCATGTGAAGGCTTAAGGGACCATGGTATGAATTTACAAGCCATCATCGGAGCATCGTCGGAGAACCTGACCGACAGCTTTGGGGTTCCGGTGATCGGGGGGGCCGGGGGGTGTACGCACATGATGTTCGATGGGTGCTAGTACTTGGCCCTTATATTGGCCCCCTATCCCTCATCAAACCTCGAGAACTCACACCCCCTTAAAGAGCATTTGAGATTTTATAGGTTTGCTGCCAGTAGCCATTAAAGTGTCTGAAATGGGGACACTTTATTCAAATGGTGACAAAATCTTGTACACTTCGATTTTTTTGCTGAATTTTTTTGGGCATGGCAAAAAAAATACAAGGATCACATCTACCAAGTTTGGGGCCAAAACTCCTTCCAAAAAAATTTTAAAAAATCCCAAACCGTAAAAAGTTTCAAAAATCATGAAAAATAGAAAACGAGTCGTCTTGCCATGAAACTCCACGTGAAGGCTTAAGGGACCATGGTATGAACTTACAAGCCATAAAAATGGCATTGGCACACAAAAATATTAAGATGTGCCTAAACCCACCTACCACTCTATCTTTCCACGGCTTGTGCATCCCGTCTCTCTGGCCGACATAGTGCCCGCCCACCCGTCCGCCCTCCGCCCTTCCGCTCGTTTCGCCGGTTTGCTTAGGCATATGAAGTTCATTCCCAGTCTAAGATTGAACTGGACTGAGGGTTATAGCAACAGGATGGACGGCACGCAGAAGGGGACCCGACCGATCCTCGACTTGCGCATCCCGCCCCTTTGGCCGGCTGAGCACCCGCACGCTCGTTTCGTGGGTTGACTTAGGCATACGGAGTTCATTCCCAGTCTAAGATCGGACCAGACCGACGGTTGCGGCAGCACATGCTGGACTCGAGCATGTGTTGGTGCTGCAGTTTTCTTCACCGGGGCACCATCGTCGGAGCATCGTCGGAGAACCTGACCGACGGCATTAGGGTTCTGGCGATCGGGGGGGCCGGGGGGGTGTGCGCACATGATGTGCGATGGGTGCTGGTACTTGGCCCTCATATTGGCCCCCTCTCTCTCATCAAACCTTGAGAACTCACACCCCCTTAAAGAGCATTTGAGATTTTACAGGTTTGCTGCCAGTAGCTATTAAAGTGTCTGAAATGGGGACACTTTTTTCAAATGGTCACAAAATCTTGTACACTTCGATTTTTTTGCTGAATTTTTTTGCACGTGCCAAAAAAAATACAAGGATCACGTCTACCAAGTTTGGGGCCAAAAATCCTTCTGAAAAAATTTTAAAAAATCCTGAACCGCAAAAAGTTTCAAAAATCATGAAAAATAGAAAATGAGTCGTCTGGCCATGAAACTTCACGTGAAGGCTTAAGGGGCCATTGTATGAATTTACAATCCATAAAAATGGCATTGGCACATAGAAATATGAAGATGTGCCTAAACTCACATACGACCCTATCGATCAACGGTTTGCGCATCCCGTCTCTCTGGCTGACGTAGTGTCCGCCTGCCCGCCCGCCCTTCCTTCTGCTCGTTTCGTCGATCGGCTTAGGCATATGGAGTTCATTCCCAGTCTAAGATCAGACCAGACCGAGGGTTATGGTAGCAGGATTGGCAACACGTAAAAGGGGACCTGGCCGATCCCCGGCTTGCGCATCCCGCCCCTCTGGTCGGCTAAGCACCCGTACGCTCATTTCGTGGGTTGACTTAGGCATACGGAGTTCATTCCCAGTCTAAGATTGGACTAGACCAAGGGTTGTGGCAGCACATGCTGGGATCGAGCATGTGTTGGTGCCGCATTTTTCTTCACTGGGGCACCATCATCGGAGCATCGCCGGAGAACCTGACCGACGGCATTGGGGTTCCGGTGATCGGGGGGCCGGGGGGGGTCCGCACATGATGTGCAATGGGTGCTGGTACTTGGCCCTTATATTGGCCCCCTATCCCTCATCAAACCTCAAGAACTCACACCCCTTTAAAGAGCATTTGAGATTTTACAGGTTTGCTGCCAGTAGCCATTAAAGTGTCTGAAATAGGGACACTTTTTTCAAATGGTCACAAAATCTTGTACACTTCGATTTTTTAGCTGAATTTTTTTCGACATGCCAAAAAAAATACAAGGATCACGTCTACCAAGTTTGGGGCCAAAACTCCTTCCAAAAAAATTTTCAAAATTCCCAAACCGTAAAAAGTTTCAAAAAACATGAAAAATAGAATACGAGTCGTCTTGCTTTGAAACTCCACGTGAAGGCTTAAGGGACCATTGTATGAATTTACAAGCCATAAAAATGGCATTGGCACGCAGAAATATTAAGATGTGCCTAAAACCACCTACCACCCTATCGATCCACGGCTTGCGCATCCCGTCTCTCTGGCCGACATAGTGCCCGCGCGCCCGCCCGCTCGCTCGTTTCATCGGTTGGCTTAGGCATACGTAGTTCATTCCTAGTCTAAGATCAGACCGGACCGAGGGTTATAGCAGTAGAATCGGTGGCACGTAGAGGGGGACCCGACCGATCCCCGGCTTGCGCATCCCGCCCCTCTGGCCGGCTGAGCACTTGCATGCTCGTTTCTTTGGTTGACTTAGGCATACGGAGTTCATTCCCAGTCTAAGCATACAGAGTTCATTCCCAATCTAAGATTGGACAGGATCGAGGGTTCTGGCAGCACATGCTGGGCTCGGGCATGTGTTGGTGTCGTATTTTTCTTCACCGAGGCACCATCGCCGGAGCAACATCGGAGAACCTGACCGACGGCATTAGGGTTCCGGCGATCGGGGGGGCCGAGGGGGTTATGATCACATGATGTGCGATGGGTGCTAGTACTTGGCCCTTATATTGGCCCCCTATCCCTCATCAAACCTCGAGAACTCACACCCCCTTAAAGAGCATTTGAGATTTTACAGGTTTCCTGCCAGTAGCTATTAAAGTGCCTGAAATGGGGACATTTTTTTCAAATGGTCACAAAATCTTGTACACTTCGAGTTTTTAGCTGAAGTTTTTTGTGCGTGCCAAAAAAAATACAAGGATTACATCTACAAAGTTTAGGGCTAAAACACCTACTAAAAAAATTTGAAAAAATCTCGAACCGCAGAAAGTTTCAAAAATCGTGAAAAATAGAAAACGGGTCGTCCTGCCATGAAACTTCACGTGAAGGCTTAAGGGCTATTGTATGAATTTACAAGCCATAAAAATGGCATTGGCATGCAGAAATATCAAGATGTGCCTAAACCCACCTACCACCTTATCGATCCACGGCTTGCGCATCCCGTCTCTCTGGCCGACGTAGCGCCCGCCCGCTCGCCCACCCGCCCGCTCGTTCCATCGGTTGGCTTAGGCATATGGAGTTCATTCAAAATCTAAGATCAGACCAGACCAACGGTTATGGTAGCAGGACTGACTGCATGGAGAGGAGGAGCCAACCGATCCCAGGCTTGCGCATCCCACCCCTCTAGCCGGCTGGGCACCCGCACGATCATTTCGTGGGTTAACTTAGGCATATTGAGTTCATTCCCAGTCTAAGCATACGGAGTTCATTCCCAGTCTAAGATCGGACTAGACCGATGGTTACGGCAACACATGCTAGGCTCGGGAATGTGTTGGTGCCGCATTTTTCTTCCTGGGGCACCATCGTCGGAGAACCTAACCGACGGCATTGGGGTTTCGGCGATCGGGGGGGCCGGGGGGGTGTGCGCATATGATGTGCAATGGGTACTGGTACTTGGCCCTTATATTGGCCCCCTATCCCTCATCAAACCTCAAGAACTCACACCCCCTTAAAGAGCATTTGAGATTTTACAGGTTTGCTGCCAGTAGCCATTAAAGTGTCTGAAATGGGGACACTTTTTTCAAATGGTCACAAAATCTTGTACACTTCGAGTTTTTAGCTGAATTTTTTTGTGCATGCCAACAAAAATACAAGGATCCCGTCTACCAAGTTTGGCGTCAAAACACCTTCTGAAAAAATTTTAAAAAATCCCGAACCGCAAAAAGTTTCAAAAATCATGAAAAATAGAAAACGAGTCGTCTTGCCATGAAACTTCACGTGAAGGCTTAAGGGACCATTGTATGAATTTACAAGCCATAAAAATGGCATTGGCATGCAGAAATATGAAGATGTGCCTAAACCCACCTACCACCCTATCGATCCATGGCTTACGTATACGGTCTCTCGGCCGGCGTAGTGCCCGCCCGTCTGTTCGCCCGCTCGTTTCGTTGGTTGGCTTAGGCATACGGAGTTCATTCCCAGTTTCAGATCAGACCAGATCGAGGGTTGCAGCAGCAGGATTGGCAGCATGCAGAAGGAGGACCCGACCGATCCTCGACTTGCGCATCCTGCCCCTCTGTCCGACTGAGCATCCGCACGCTCGTTTCATGGGTTGACTTAGGCATACGGAGTTCATTCCCAATTTAAGATCGGATAGGACCGAGGGTTTCGGCAGCACATGCTGGGCTCAAGCATGTGTTGGTGCCGCATTTTTCTTTATCGGGGCACCATCTCTGGGGCATCGTCGGAGAACCTGACCGACGGCATTGGGGTTTCGACAATCGGGGGGGCCGGGGGGCTTATGCGCACATGGTGTGTGATGGGTGCTGGTACTTGGCCCTTATATTGGCCCCCTATCCCTCATCAAATCTCGACAACTCACACCCCCTTAAAAAGCATTTGAGATTTTACAGGTTTGTTGCTAGTAGCCATTAAAGTGTCTGAAATGGGGACACTTTTTTCAAATGGTCACAAAATCTTGTACACTTCGAGTTTTTAGCTAAATTTTTTTGTGCATGCCACCAAAAATACAAGGATCACCTATACCAAGTTGGGGCCAAAACTCCTTCCGAAAAAATTTTAAAAAATCTCGAGCCGTAAAAAGTTTCAGAAATCGTGAAAAATAGAAAACGAGTCGTCTGGCCATGAAACTTCACGTGATGGCTTAAGGGACCATTGTATGAATTTACAAGCCATAAAAATGGCATTGGCACGTAGAAATATGAAGATGTGCCTAAACCTACCTACCACCCTATCGATCCACAGCTTGCGCATCCCGTTTCTCTGGTCGACGTAGTGCTCGCCCGCCCGCTCGTTTCGTCGGTTGGCTTAGGCATACGGAGTTCATTCCTAGTCTAAGATCGGACCGGACCGAGGGTTTTGCTAGAAGGATCTGCAGCACACAGAGGGGGACCCAGTCGATCCCCGACTTGCACATCCTGCCCCTCTGGCCGACTGAGCGCCCGTACGCACGTTTCATGGGTTGACTTAGGCATACGGAGTTCATTCCAGTGTAAGCATACAGAGTTCATTCCCAATCTAAGATCAGACCGGAATGAGGGTTGCGACAGCACATGCTGGGCTCGGGCATGTGCTGGTGCCACATTTTTTTTTGCCGGGGCACCATCGTCGGAGCGTCGCCGGAGAACCTGACCGCGGCATTGGGGTTCAGGCGATCGGGGGGGTCGGGGGGCTGTGCGCACATGATGTGCGATGGGTGCTGGTACTTCACCCTTATATTGGCCCCCTATCCCTCATCAAACCTCGAGAACTCACACCCCCTTAAAGAGCATTTGAGATTTTACAAGTTTGCTACCAGTAGCCATTAAAGTGTTTGAAATGGGGACAATTTTTTCAAATGGTCACAAAATCTTGTACACATCGAGTTTTTAGCTGAATTTTTTTGTGCATTCCAACAAAAATACAAGGATCACGTCTACCAAGTTTGGGGCCAAAACTCCTTCCGAAAAAATTTAAAAGAGTCCCAAACCGTAAAAAGTTTTGAAAATCATAAAAAATAGAAAACAAGTCATCTTGCCATGAAACTTCACATGAAGGCTTAAGGGACCGTTGTATGAATTTACAAGCCATAAAAATGGCATTGGCATGCAGGAATATGAAGATGTGTCTAAACCCACCTACCACCCTATCGATTCACGGCTTGCACATCCCGTCTCTCTGGTCGGCATAGACACCTCCCGCCCGTCCGCTCATTTCGTCGGTTGGCTTAGGCATACGGAGTTCATTCCCAGTCTAAGATCTGATCAAATTGAGGGTTACGATAGCAGGATCAACAGCACGCAGAGGGGGACCCGACTGATCTCCAGCTTGCGCATCTCGCCCCTCTGGCTGACTGAGCGCCCGCACGCTCGTTTCGTGGGTTGACTTAGGCATATGGAGTTCATTCCCAGTCTAAGATCGGATCAGACCGAGGGTTGTGGCAGCACATGCTGGACTCGGGCATGTGCTGGTGCCACATTTTTCTTTGCCGGGGCATCATCGTTGGAGCATCGTTGAAGAACCTGACCGACGGCATTGGGGTTCCGACGATCGGAGGGGCCAGGGGGGGTGTTCACACATGATGTGCGATGGGTGCTGGTACTTGGCCCTTATATTGGGCCCCTATCCCTCATCAAACCTCCAGAACTCAAACCCCCTTAAAGAGCATTTGAGATTTTACAGGTTTGCTGCCAGTAGCCATTAAAGAGTCTGGAATGGGGACGCTTTTTTCAAATGGTCACAAAATCTTGTACACTTCGAGTTTTTAATTGAATTGTTTTGTGCATGCCAACAAAAATACAAGGATTACGGCTACCAAGTTTGGGGCCAAAACTCATTCTGAAAAAATTTTAAAAAATCTCGAACCGTAAAAAGTTAAAAAAATCATGAAAAATAGAAAACGAGTCGTCTTGCCATGAAACTTCACGGGAAGGCTTAAGGGACCATTGTATGAATTTACAAGCCATAAAAATGGCATTGGCAAGATATGAAGATGTGCCTAAACCCACCTACCACCCTATCGATCCTCGGCTGGTGCATCCCGCCCCTCTGGCCGGCTGAGCATCCACACGCTCGTTTCGTGGGTTGACTTAGGCATACGGAGTTCATTCCCAGTCTAGGCATATGGAGTTCATTCCCAATCTAAGATCGGAACGGACCGAGGGTTGGGCAGCACATGCTGGGCTCGGGCATGTGCTGGTGCCGCATTTTTCTTCACCGGGGCATCATCGCCGGAGCATCGTCGGAGAACCTGACCGACGGCATGGCATACGGAGTTCATTCCCAACCTAAGATCGGACCGGACTGAGGGTTGTGGCAACAGGATCGGCAGCACGTAAAGGGGACCCGACCGATCCTTGGCTTGCGCATCCCGCTCCTCTGGCCGACTGAGCGCCCGCACGCTCGTTTCGTGGGTTGACTAAGGCATATGGAGTTCATTCGCAGTCTAAGCATACGGAGTTCATTCCTAGTCTAAGATCAGATTGGACCGAAGGTTGCGGCAGCACATGCTAGGCTCAGGCATGTGCTGGTGCCGTATTTTTCTTCGTCGGGGCGCCATGGCCGGAGCATCACCGGAGAACCTGACCGGCGGCATCGGGGTTCCGACGATCGAGGGGGCCGGGGGGTGTCCGCACATGATGCACGATGGGTGGTGGTACTTGGCCCTTATATTGGCTCCCTATCCCTCATCAAACCTCGAGAACTCACACCCCCTTAAAGAGCATTTGAGATTTTATAGGTTTGCTGCCAGTAGCCATTAAAGTGTCTGAAATGGGGACACTTTTTTCAAATCGTCACAAAATCTTGTACACTTTGAGTTTTTAGCTGAATTTTTTTTGTGCATTCCAAAAAAAATACAAGGATCACGTCTACTAGGTTTGGGGCAAAAAGTCCTTCCGAAAAAATTTTAAAAAATCCCAAACCGTAAAAAGTTTCAAAAATCATGAAAAAAAGAAAACAAGTCGTCTTGCCATGAAACTTCACGTAAAGGCTTAAGGGACCATTGTATGTATTTACAAGCCATAAAAGTGGCATTGGCACATAGAAATATGAAGATGTGCTTAAACCCACCTATCACCCTATCGATCCACGGCTTGTGCATCCCGTCTCTCTGGCCAGCGTAGTGCCTGCCTGCCCGCCCGCTCAATTCGTCGGTTGGCTTAGGCATACGGAGTTCATTCCCAGTCTAAGATTGTACTGGACTGAGGGTTGTAGCAGCAGGATCAGTAGCATGCAGAGAGGGACCCGGTCGAACCCCGGCTTGTGCATCTGCCCCTCTGGCCGGTTAAGCGCCCGTATGCTTGTTTCGTGGGTTGACTTAGGCATACGGAGTTCATTCCCAGTCTAAGCATACGGAGTTCATTCCCAGTCTAAGATCGGACCAGACCGAGGGTTGCGACAGCACATGCTGGGCTCGGGCATGTGCTGGTGCAGCATTTTTCTTCGTCGGGGCACCATCGTCGAAGCATCGCCGGAGAAGCTGACCGACGACATTGGGGTTCCGACGATCAGGGGGGCCAAGGGGGGTGTTCGCACATGATGTGCGATGGGTGCTGGTACTTGGCCCTTATATTGGCCCCCTATCCCTCATCAAACCTCGAGAACTCACTCCCCCTTAAAAAGCATTTGAGATTTTACAGATTTGCTGCCAGTAGCCATTAAAGTGTCCGGAATGGGGACACTTTTTTGAAATGGTCACAAAATCTTGTACACTTCGAGTTTCTAGCTGAATTTTTTTGTGCATCCCAACAAAAATACAATGATCACGTCTACCTAGTTTGTGGCCAAAACTCCTTCCGAAAAAATTTTAAAAAATCTTGAGCCGCAAAAAGTTTCAAAAATCATGAAAAATAGAAAACGAGTCGTCCTGCTATGAAACTTCACGTGAAGGCTTAAGGGACCATTGTATGAATTTACAAGCCATAAAAATGGCATTGGTAGGAAGAAATATGAGGATATGCTTAAACCCACCTACCACCCCATCGATCCACGGCTTGCGCATCCCGTCTCTCTGGCCGGCGTAGTGCCCGCCTGCCCGCCCATCCGCCCGCTCGTTTCGTCGGTTGGCTTAGGCATACGGAGTTCATTCCCAGTCTAAGATCAGACCGAACCGAGGGTTGCAGCAGCAGGATCAGCAGCACGCAGAGGGGGACCCGGCCGATCCTCAGCTTGCGCATCCCGCCCCTCTGGCCGGCTGAGGGCATGCACGCTCGTTTCGTGGGTTGACTTAGACATACAGAGTTCATTCCTAGTCTAAGCATACGGAGTTCATTCCCAGTCTAAGATCGGGCATGTGCTAGTGTCGCATTTTTCTTCGTCGGGGCAAAATCGTCAGAGCATCATCGAGAACCTGACCGACGGCATTGGGGTTTCGACAATCGGAGGGGCCGGGGGGTGTGCGCACATGATGTGTGATGGGTGCTAGTACTTGGCCCTTATATTGGCACCTTATCCCTCATCAAACCTTGAGAACTCACACCCCCTTAAAGAGCATTTGAGATTTTACAGGTTTGCTGCCAGTAGCCATTAAAGTGTCTGAAATGGGGACACTTTTTTCAAATGGTCACAAAATCTTGTACACTTCGAGTTCTTCGCTGAATTGTTTTGTGCATGCCAACAAAAATACAAGGATCACGTCTACCAAGTTTGGGTCCAAAACTCCTTCCGAAAAAATTTTAAAAAATCCCGAATCGTAAAAAGTTTTAAAAATCGTGAAAAATAGAAAAGGAGTCATCTCGCCATGAAACTTCATGTGAAGGCTTAGGGGACCATTGTATAAATTTACAAGCCATCAAAATGGCATTGGCATGCAGAAATATGAAGATGTGCCTAAACCCACATACCACCCTATTGATCCACGGCTTGCGCATCCCGTCTCTCTGGCCGGCGTAGTGCCTGCCTGCCCGCCCGCCCGCTCATTTTGTCGGTTGGCTTAGGCATACGAAGTTCATTCCCAGTTTATGATCAGACTAGACCGAGAGTTGCGGCAATAGGATTGGTAGCACGTAGAGGGGGACTCGACCGATCCCCAGCTTGCGCATCCTGCCCCTCTGGCCGGTTGAGCACCCGTACGCTCGTTACGTGGGTTGACTTAGGCATACGGAGTTCATTCCTAGTCTAAGCATAGGAGTTCATTCCCACTCTAAGATCGAATCAGAGCGAGGGTTACGGAAGCACATGCTGGGCTCGAGTATGTGCTGGTGCCGTATTTTTCTTCGTCGAGGCACCATCGTCGGAGCATCGTCGGAGAACCAGACCGACGGTATTGAAGTTTCGACGATCGGGGGGGTCTACGCACATGATGTGCGATGGGTGCTGGTACTTGGCCCTTATATTGGCCCCCTATCCCTCATCAAATCTCGAGAACCACACCCCCTTAAATGAGCATTTGAGATTTTACAGGTTTGCAGCCAATAGCCATTAAAGTGTCTGAAATGGGGACACTTTTTTCAAATGGTCACAAAATCTTGTACACTTCAAGTTTTTAGCTGAATTTTTTTGTGCATGCCAAAAAAATACAAGGATCACATCTACCGAGTTTGGGGCCAAAACTCTTTCAAAAAATTTTAAAAACTCAAACCTCAAAAAGTTTTGAAAATCATGAAAAATAGAAAGCGAGTCATCTTGCCATGAAACTTCACGTGAAGGCTTAAGGGACCATTGTATGAGTTTACAAGGCATAAAAATGGAATTCGCATGCGAAAATATGAAGATGTGCCTAAACCTACCTACCGCCCTATTGATCCACGGCTTGCGCATCTCGTCTCACTGGCCGGCGTAGTGCCCGCCCGCCTATCTGCCCACTCATTTCGTCAGTTATCCTTGTATTTTTTTTGACATGCACAAAAAAATTCAGCTAAAAACTCGAAGTGTACAGGATTTTGTGAACATTTGAAAAAAGTGTCCCCATTTCAAACACTTTAATGGCTACTGGCCGCAAACCTGTAAAATCTCAAATGCTCTTTGAGGGGGTGTGAGTTCTCGAGGTTTGATGAGGGATAGGGGGCAAATATAAGGGCCAAGTACCAGCACCCATCGCACATCATGTGCGCACACCCCCCGGTCCCCCCGATCGTCGAAACCCTAATGCCGTCGGTCAGGTTCTCTGGCGATGGTGCCCCGACGAAGAAAAATACGACAGCAACACATGCCCGAGCCTAGCATGTGCTGTCACAACCCTCAGTTTGGTTCGATCGTAGACTGGGAATGAACTTTGTATGCTTAGACTGGGAATGAACTCTGTATGCCTAAGTCAACCCACGAAACGAGCGGGTGGGTGCTCAGCCGGCCAGCGGGGAGGGATACGCAAGCCGGGGATCGATCGGGTCCTCCTTCTGCGTACTGCCAATCCTACTGCCGTAACCCTCGATCCGGTCTGCTCTTAGACTGGGAATGAACTCCGTATGCCTAAACCAACTGACGAAACAAGCGGGGGGTGGGCAGGCGGGCACAACACCGGTTAGAGAGACGGGATGTGCAAGCCTTGGATCGATATGGTGGTAGGTGGGTTTAGGTACATCTTGATATTTCTGCATGCCAATGCCATTTTTATGGCTTGTAAATTCATACAATGGTCCCTTAAGCCTTCACGTGAAGTTTAATGGCAAGACGACTCGTTTTCTATTTTTCACGATTTTCAAAACTTTTTACGTTTCAAGATTTTTTAAAATTTTTTTGGAAGGAGTTTTCGCCCCAATCTTGGTAAATGTCATTCTTGTATTTTTTTTGGCATGCACAAAAAAATTCAGCTAAAAACTCGAAGTGTACAAGATTTTGTAACTATTTGAAAAAAGTGTCCCCATTTCAGACACTTTAATGGCTACTGGCAGTAAACTTGTAAAATCTCAAATGCTCTTTAAGGGGGTGTGAGTTTTCAAGGTTTGATGAGGGATAGGGGCCAATATAAGGGCCAAGTACTAGCACCCATCGCATATCATGTGCGCACACCCCCCGGCCCCCCGATCGTCGGAACCCCAATGCCGCCGGTCAGGTTCTACGGTGATGCCCTAGCGTTGGTGCCCCGACGAAGAAAAATGCAGCACCAACACTTGCCCGAGCCCAGCATGTGCTGCCGTAACCCTCGGTCTGGTCTGATCTTAGACTGGGAATGAACTCCGTATGCTTAGACTGGCAATGAACTTCGTATGCCTAAGTCAACCCCACGAAATAAGCGTGCAGGTGCTCAGCAGGCCAGAGGGGAGGGATGCGCAAGCCGGGGATCTGCCGGGTCCCCCTCTGCATGCTACCGATCCTGCTACCGCAGCCCTCGGTCTGGTCCAATCTTAGACTAGGAATGAACTCCGTATGCCTAAGCCAACCAACGAAACAAGTGGGCGGGCGGGCGGGCACTACGTCGGCCAGAGAGATGGGATGCGCAAGCCTTAGATCGATAGGGTGGTAGGTAGGTTTAGGCACATCTTCATATTTCTACGTGCCAATACCATTTTTATGGCTTGTAAATTCATACAATGGTCCCTTAAGCCTTCACGTGAAGTTTAATGGCAAGATGACTCGTTTTCTATTTTTCATATTTTCAAAACATTTTACGTTTCGGGATTTTTTAAAATTTTTTTGGAAGGAGTTTTCACCCCAATCTTGGTAAATGTCATCCTTGTATTTTTGTTGGCATGCACCAAAAATTCAGCTAAAAACTCGAAGTGTACAAGATTTTGTGACCATTTGAAAAAAGTGTCCCCATTTCAGACACTTTAATGGCTACTGGTAGCAAACCTGTACAATCTCAAATGCTCTTTAAGGGGGTGTGAGCTCTCAAGGTTTGATGAGGGATAGGGGGCTAATATAAGGGCCAAGTACTGGCACCATCGCACATCATGTGCGCACACCCCCCGGGCCCCCCGATCGTCAGAACCCCAATGTCGCCGGTCAGGTTCTCCGATGATGCTCTGGCGATGGCGCCCCGACGAAGAAAAATACGGCACCAACACATGCCCGAGCCCAGCATGTGCTGTCGCAACCCTCGATCTGATCAAATCTTAGACTGGGAATGAACTCTGTATGCTTAGATTGGGAATGAACTCCGTATGCCTAATTCAACCCATGAAACGAGCGTGCGGATGCTCAGCCGCCAAGAGGGGTGGGATGCGCAAATCTTAGACTGGGAATGAACTCCGTATGCCTAAGCCAATCGACAAAATGAGCGGGCGGGTGGGCGGGCAGCGGACACTACGCCGGCCAGAGAGACGGGATGCGTAAGCCATGGATCGATAGGGTGGTAGGTGGGTTTAGGCACATCTTCATATTTCAGCGTGCCAATGCCATTTTTATGGCTTGTAAATTCACACAATGGTCCCTTAAGCCTTCACGTGAAGTTTCATGGCAAGACGACTCATTTTCTACTTTTCACGATTTTCGAAACTTTTTGCGAGTCGAGATTTTTTAAAATTTTTTTGGAAGGAGTTTTGGCCCCAAACTTCGTAGACGTGATCTTAGTATTTTTGTTGGCACGCATAAAACAATTCAGCTAAAAACTTGAAGTGTAGAAGATTTTGTGACCATTTGAAAAAAGTGTCCCCATTTCAAACACTTTAATGGCTACTGGCAGCAAACCTGTAAAATCTCAAATGCTCTTTAAAGGGGTGTGAGTTCTCAGGTTTGATGAGGGATAGGGGGCCAAATATAAGGGCCAAAGTACCAGCACCCATCGCACATCATGTGCGCACACCCCCCGGCCCCCCCGATCATCGGAACTCCAATACCGCCGATCAGGTTCCTCCGATGATGGTGGCCCCGATCGAAGAAAAAATAACGACACCAACACATTCGCCGAGCACCACATGTGCTGTCCTAACGCCTGCGGGATCCGATCTGATCTAAGACTGGGAAATGAACTCGCATATGCCTAAAGTCACCACGAACGAGCGTGCGGGTGCTCAACCTGCCAGAGGGGCAGGATACGCAAGCCGAGGATCGATCGGGTCCCCCTCTACGTGCTGCTGATCCTGCTGCCGTAATCCTCACTCCGGTCTAATCTAAGACTGGGAATGAACTCTGTAAGCCTAAGTCGACTGATGAAACGAGTGGGCGGGCGGGCGGGCGGGCACTACGCTAGCCAGAAAGACGGGATGCGCAAGCCGTGGATCGATAGGGTGGTAGGTGGGTTTAGGCACATCTTCATATTTGCGCGTGCCAATGCCATTTTTATGGCTTGTAAATTCATACAATGGTCCTTAAGCCTTCACGTGAAGTTTCATGGGAAGATGACTCGTTTTCTATTTCTCACGATTTTTGAAACTTTTTACGGGTCAGGATTTTTTAAAATTTTTTCGGAAGGATTTTTGGCCCCAAACTTCGTAGACATGATCCTTGTATTTTTGTTGGCATGCACAAAAACATTTAGCTAAAAACTCGAAGTGTACCAGATTTTGTCACCATTTGAAAAAAGTGTCCCCATTTCAGACACTTTAATGGCTACTGGCAGCAAACCTGTAAAATCTCAAATGCTCTTTAAGGGGGTGTGAGTTCTCGAGGTTTGATGAGGGATAGGGGGCCAATATAAGGGCCAAGTACCAGCACCCATCGCACATCATGTGCGCACACCCCCCGGCCCCTCGATCGTCGAAACCCAAATACCGCCGGTCAGGTTCTTCGGTGATGGTGCCCTGATGAAGAAAAATACGGCACCAACACATGCCCGAGCCTAGCATGTGCTGCCGCAAGCCGCGGTCTGGTTCGATCTTAGATTGGGAATGAACTCCGTATGCTTAGACTGGGAATGAACTCCGTATGCCTAACTCAACCCATGAAATGAGCATGCGGGTGCTAAGCCGGCCAGAGGGGAAGGATGCACAAGCCGAGGATCAGTCGGGTCCCCCACTACGTGCTACCGATCCTACTACCGTAACCCTCAGTCTGGTCCAATCTTAGACTAGGAATGAACTCGTATGCCTAAGCCAACCGATGAAACGAGCGGACGGACGGGCAGGCGGGCACTATGTCGACTAGAGAGACGGGATGCGCAAGCCATGGATCGTTAGGGTGGTAGGCGGGTTTAGGCACATCTTCATATTTCTGCATTCCAATGTCATTTTTATGGCTTGTAAATTCATACAATGGTCCCTTAAGCCTTCACGTAAAGTTTCATGGCAAGACGACTCATTTCTATTTTTCACTATTTTTGAAACTTTTTACGGTTCGGGATTTTTTAAAATTTTTTCGGAAGGAGTTTTGGCCCTAACTTGGTAGATGTGATCCTTGTATATTTGTTGGCATGCACAAAAAAAAAAACTCAGCTAAAAACTCGAAGTGTACAAGATTTTGTGACCATTTGAAAAAAGTGTCCCCATTTCAGACACTTTAATGGCTAATGGCAGCAAACCTGTAAAATCTCAAATGCTCTTTAAGGGGGTGTGAGTTCTCAAGGTTTGATGAAGGATAGGGGGCCAATATAAGGGCCAAGTACCAGCACCCATCGCACATCATGTGCGCATACCCCCCCGGCCCCCCCGATCGCCGAAAACCCAATGCCGTCGGTCAGGTTCTCCGACGATGGTGCCCCGTAAAGAAAAATGCGACACCAGCACATGCCCGAGCCCAGCATGTGCTGTCGTAACCCTTGGTTCAGTCTGATCTTAGACTGGGAATGAAATACGTAGGCTTAGACTGGGAATGAACTCCGTATGCCTAAGTCAACCCACGAAACGAGCGTACGGTGCTCAGCCGACCAGAAGGGTGGGATGCGCAAGCTGAGGATCGGTCGGGTCCCCCTCTGCATGCTGACGATCCTGCTACCGCAACCCTCGGTCCGGTCTTAACTTAGACTGGGAATGAACTTCGTATACCTAAGCCAACCGACGAAACAAGTGGGCGGGCGGGCACTTCGCCTGCCAGAGAGACGGGATGCACAAGCCGTGGATCGATAGGGTGGTAGGTGGGTTTAGGCACCTCTTCATATTTCTACGTGCCAAAGCCATTTTTATGGCTTGTAAATTCATACAACGGTCCCTTAAGCCTTCACGTTAAGTTTCATGGCAAGATGACTCGTTTTCTATTTTTCACGATTTTTGAAACTTTTTGCGATTCGGGATTTTTGAAAATTTTTTTGGAAGGAGTTTTGGTCCGAAACTTGGTAGACATGATCCTTTTATTTTTATTGGCGTGCACAAAAAAATTCAGCTAAAAACTCGAAGTGTACAAATTTTGTGACCATTGAAAAAAGTGTCCCCATTTCAGCACATTAATGGCTACTGGCAGCAAACTTGTAAAATCTCAAATGCTCATTTAAGGGGGGTGTGAGTTCTTGAGGTTTTGATGAGGGATAGGTGGCGCAATATAAGGCATTTACCAAGCACCCATCACAAATCTTGTGCGCACAACCCCCCCGGCCACCCCGATCGCCGGAACCCCAATACCGCCGGTTAGGTTCTCCGATGATGCTTCGACGATGGTGCCCTGACGAAGAAAAATGCGGCACCAACACATGCCCGAGCCCAACATGTGCTGCCACAACCCTCGGTTCGGTCCGGTCCAATCTTAGACTGGGAATGAACTCCATATGCTCAGACTAGGAATGAACTCCGTATGCCTAAGTCAACTCACGAAACGAGCGTGCGGGTGCTCAGCCGGCCAGAGGGGCAGGATGCGCAAGCCAGGGATCGGCCAGGTCCCCTCTGCATGCAGCCAATCCTGCTACCGCAACCCTCACTCCGGTCTGATCTTAGACTGGGAATGAACTTCATATGCCTAAGCCAACCGCCGAAATGAGCAAGCGGGCGGGCGGGCGGGCACTACGTCGACCAGAGAGACGGGATGCGCAAGCCGTGGATCGATAGGGTGGTAGGTGGGTTTAGGCACATCTTCATATTTCTGCATGCCAATGCCATTTTTATGGCTTGTAAATTCATACAATGGTCCCTTAAGCCTTCACGTGAAGTTTCATGGCAAGACGACTCGTTTTCTATTTTCACGATTTTTGAATCTTTTTACGGTTCGGAATTTTTTAAAATTTTTTGAAAGGAGTTTTGGCCCCAAACTTGGTAGACGTGATCATTGTATTCTTATTGGCATGCACAAAAAAATTCAGCTAAAAACTCGAAGTGCACAAGATTTTGTGACCATTTGAAAAAAGTGTCCCCATTTCAGACACATTAATGGCTACTGGCAGCAAACCTGTAAAATCTCAAATGCTCTTTAAGGGGGTGTGAGTTCTTGAGGTTTGATGAGGGATAGGGGGCCAATATAAGGGCCATGTACCAGCACCCATCGCACATCTTGTGCGCACACCCCCCGGCCCCCCCGATCGTCGGAACCCCAATGCCGCTAGTTAGGTTCTCCGGTGATGCTCCGACGATGGTGCCCTAGCGAAGAAAAATGCAGCACCAACACATGCCCGAGCCCAACATGTGCTGCCACAACCCTCGGTCCGGTCCGATCCAATCTTAGACTGGGAATGAACTCCATATGCTCAGACTGGAAATGAACTCCGTATGCCTAAGTCAACTCACGAAACGAGCGTACGGGTGCTCAGCCGGCCAGAGGGGCAGGATGCGTAAGCCAGGGATCGACCGGGTCCCCCTCTGCATGCTGCCGATCTTGCTGCAGTAACCCTCACTCCAGTCTGATCTTAGACTAGGAATGAACTCCGTATGCCTAAGCCAACCGACAGAGCCAGCGGGCAGGCGGGCGGACGGGCACTACGTCGGCTAGAGAGACGGGTGGTAGGTGGGTTTAGGCACAGCTTCATATTTCTGCATGCCAATGCCATTTTTATGGCTTGTAAATTCATACAATGGTCCCTTAAGTCTTCATGTGAAGTTTCATGGCAAGACGACTCGTTTTCTATTTTTCAAGATTTTTGAAACTTTTTGCGGTTCTGGATTTTTTAAAATTTTTTTGGAAGGAGTTATGGCCCCAATCTTGGTAGACGTGATCCTTTTATTTTTTTTGGCAAGCAAAAAAAGATTCAGATAAAAACTCGAAGTGTACAAGATTTTGAGACCATTTGAAAAAAATGTCCCCATTTCAGACACTTTAATGGCTACTGGCAGCAAACCTGTAAAATCTCAAATGCCCTTTAAGGGGATGTGAGTTCTTGAGGTTTGATGAGGGACAGGGGGCCAATATAAGGGCAAAGTACCAGCACCCATCGCACATCATGTGCGCATACCCCCCCGGCCCCCTCGATCACCGGAACCCCAATGTCGTCGGTAGGTTCTCCGACGATGCTCCGGCGATGGTACCCCGACGAAGAAAAATACGGCCCCAACACATGCCCGAGTCCAGCATGTGCTGCCGCAACCCTCGGTCTGATCTGAACTTAGACTGGGAATGAACTCCGTATGCTTAGACTAGGAATGAACTCCATATGCCTAAGTCAACCCACGAAATGAGCGTGCGGGTGCTCAGCCGGCCAGAGGGGCGGGATGCGCAAGCCGATGATCAGCCGGTTCCCCCTCTGCATGCTACCAATCCTGCTGCCACAACCCTCACTCCGATCTGATCTTAGACTGGGAATGAACTCCATATGCCTAAGCCAACCGACGGAACGAGCGGGCGGGTGGGCACTACATCGGTTAGAAAGACGGGTGGTAGGTGGGTTTAGGCACATCTTCATATTTCTGCATGCCAATACCATTTTAATGGCTTGTAAATTCATACAATGGTCCCTTAAGCCTTCACGTGAAGTTTCATGGCAAGACGACTCATTTTCTGTTTTTCATGATTTTTGAAACTTTTTGCGGTTCGGGATTTTGTAAAATTTTTTTGGAAGGAGTTTTGGCCCCAAACTTGGTAGACATGATCCTTTTATTTTTGTTGGCAAGCACAAAAAAATTTAGCTAAAAACTCGAAGTGTACAAGATTTTGAGCCCATTTGAAAAAAGTGTCCCCATTTTAGACACTTTAATGGCTACTGGCGACAAACCTGTAGAATCTCAAATGCTCTTTAAGGGGGTGTGAGTTCTCGAGGTTTGATGAGGGATAGGGGGCCAATATAAGGGCCAAGTACCAGCACCCCTCGCACATCATGTGCGCACACCCCCCGACCCCCCCGATCGTCGGAACCCCAATTCCGTCGATCAGGTTCTTCGGTGATGCTCCGACGATGGTGCCCCGACGAAGAAAAATACGGCACCAACACATGCTCGAGCCTAGCATGTGCTGTCGCAAACTTCGGTCTGGTCCAATCTTAGACAGGGAATGAACTCCATATGCTTAGACTGGGAATGAACTTTGTATGCCTCAGTTAACCCATGAAATGAGCGTGCGGGTGCTCAGCCAGCCAGAGGGGTAAGATGCACAAGTCGGGGATCGGTCGGGTCCCCCTCTGTGTGCTGCAGATCCTACTACCATAACCCTCACTCCGGTCTGATCTAAGACTGGGAATGAACTTCGTAAGCCTAAGCCGACCGACGAAATGAGCGGGCATGCGGGTGGGCGGGCACTACGCCGGCAAGAGAGACAGGATGCGTAAGCCGTGGATCGATAAGGTGGTAGGTGGGTTTAGGCACATCTTCATATTTCAGCATGCCAATGCCATTTTTATGGGTTCTAAATTCATACAATGGTCCCTGAAGCCTTCACATGAAGTTTCATGGCAAGGTGACTCGTTTTCTATTTTTCACGATTTTCGAAACTTTTTGCGAGTCGAGATTTTTTAAAATTTTTTCAGAAGGAGTTTTGGCCCCAAACTTGGTAGACGTGATCCTTGTATTTTTTTTGGCATGCACAAAAACATTTAGCTAAAAACTCGAAGTGTACAAGATTTTGTGACCATTTGAAAAAAGTGTCCCCATTTCAGACACTTTAATTGCTACTGGCAGCAAACCAGTAAAATCTCAAATGCTCTTTAAGGGGGTGTGAGTTCTGGAGGTTTGATAAGGGATAGAGGGCCAATATAGGGGCCAAGTACCAGCACTCATCACACATCATGTGCGCACGCCCCCCCGAACCCCCCGATCGCTGGAACCCCAATGCCGCCGGTCAGGTTCTCCGACGATGCTCCGACGATGGTGCCCCAACGAAGAAAAATATGGCACCAACACATGCCCGAGCCCAGCATGTGCTACCGCAACCCTCGATCTGGTCCAATCTTAGATTGGGAATGAACTTCGTATGCTTAGATTGGGAATGAATTTCGTATGCCTAAGTCAACCCATGAAACGAGCGTGCGGGTGCTCAGTCGACCGGAGGGGTGGGATGCGCAAGTCAGGGATCGGTCGGGTCCCCCTCTGCGTGCTACGGATCCTACTACCGTAACCCTCGGTTCGGTCTGATCTTAGGCTGGGAATGAACTCCGTAAGCCTAAGCCAACCGACAAAATGAGCGAGCGGGTGGGCGAGCACCACACTGACCAGAAAGACGGGATGCGCAAGCCGTGGATCGATGGGGTGGTAGGTGGGTTTTGGCACATCTTCATATTTCTCCATGCCAATGCCATTTTTATGGCTTGTAAATTCATACAATGGTTGCTTAAGCCTTCACGTGAAGTTTCATCACAAGACGACTCGTTTTCTATTTTTCATGATTTTTAAAACTTTTTGTGGTTCGGGATTTTTTAAAATTTTTTTCAAAAGAGTTTTGGCCCCAAACTTGGTAGACGTGATCCTTGTATTTTTTTTGGCATGCACAAAAAAATTCAGCTAAAAACTCGAAGTGTACAAGATTTTGTGACCATTTGAAAAAAGTGTCCCCATTTTAGACACTTTAATGGCTACTGGCAGCAAACCTGTAAAATCTCAAATGCTCTTTAAGGGGGTGTGAGTTTTCGAGCTTTGATGAGGGATAAGGGGCCAATATAAGGGCCAAGAACCAGCACCCATCGCACATCATGTGTGCACACCCCCCGGCCCCCTCGATCATTGGAACCCTAATGCCGTCGGTCAGGTTCTCCAGCGATGCTCGGACGAAGCAAAATACGGCACCAACACATGCCCGAGCCCAGCATGTGCTACCGCAACCCTCAATCCGGTCTGATTTAGACTGGGAATGAACTTTCGTGTGCTTAGTATTGGGAATGACCTCCGTCTGCCTAAAGTCAACCCACAAAAAACGAGCGTGCGGGTGCTCAGCCAGCCAGAGGGGCGGGATTGCCATCAAGCGGGGATCCGACGGGTGGCCCTTCTACATGCTGCTGATCCTGCCTATCACAACCCTCGTCCGGTCCCAATCTTAGACTGGGAAGAAACTCCGTATGCCTAAGCCAACCGACGAAACGAGTGGGCGGGCCGGGCGGTGGGCACTTGCGCCGGCCAGACAGACGGGATGGGCGCACCATGGATCGCTAGGTGGTAGGTGGGTTAGGCACATCTTCATATTTCAGTGGTGCCAATGCCATTTTTATGGCTTGTAAATTCAAACAATGGTCCTAAGCCTTCACGTGAAGTTTCATGGCAAGACGACTCATTTTCTATTTCTTACGATTTTTGAAACTTTTTGCGAGTTGGGATTTTTTAAAACTTTTTCGGATCGATTTTTGGCCCCAAACTTCGTAGATGTGATCCTTGTATTTTTGTTGGCACGCATAAAAAAATTCAGCTAAAAACTTGTAGTGGACAAGATTTTCTGACCATTTGAAAAAAGTGTCCCCATTTCAGACACTTTAATGGCTACTGGCAGCAAACCTGTAAAATCTCAAATGCTCTTTAAGGGGGTGTGAGTTCTCGAGGTTTGATGAGGGATAGGGGGCCAATATAAGGGCCAAGTACCAGCACCCATCGCACATCATGTGCGCACACCCCCCGGCCCCCCGATCGTCGAAACTCCAATGCCGCCGGTCAGGTTCTCCCGTAATGGTGCCCCGATGAAGAAAAATGCGGCACCAACACATGCTCGAGCCCAGCATGTGCTGCCGTAACCCTCGGTCCGGTCTGATCTTAGACTGGAAATGAACTCCGTATGCCTAAGTCAACCCACGAAACGAGCGTGCGGGTGCTCAACCGACCAGAGGGGCAGGATGCGCAAGTCAGGGATCGGTCGGGTCCCCTCTACGTGCTACGGATCCTACTACCACAACCCTTGGTTTGGTCTGATCTTAGGCTGGGAATGAACTCCGTAAGCCTAAGCCAATCGACAAAACGAGCGAGCGGGTGGGCGGGCACCACACTGACCAGAAAGACAGGATGCGCAAGCCGTGGATCGATGGGGTGGTAGGTGGGTTTTGGCACATCTTCATATTTCTCCATGCCAATGCCATTTTTATGGCTTGTAAATTCATACAATGGTTGCTTAAGCCTTCACGTGAAGTTTCATCACAAGACGACTCGTTTTCTATTTTTCATAATTTTCGAAACTTTTTGTGGTTCGAGATTTTTTAAAATTTTTTTGAAAGGAGTTTTGGCCCCAAACTTGGTAGACGTGATCCTTGTATTTTTTTTTGGCATGCACAAAAACATTTAGCTAAAAACTCGAAGTGTACAAGATTTTGTGACCATTTGAAAAAAGTGTCCCCATTTCAGACACTTTAATTGCTACTGGCAGCAAACCTGTAAAATCTCAAATGCTCTTTAAGGGGGTGTGAGTTCTCGAGCTTTGATGAGGGATAGGGGGCCAATATAAGGGCCAAGAACCAGCACCCATCGCACATCATGTGTGCACACCCCCCGGCCCCCTCGATCATTGGAACCCTGATGCCGCCAGTCAGGTTCTTCAACGATGCTCCGACGAAGCAAAATGCAGCACCAACACATGCCCGAGCCCAGCATGTGCTACCGTAACCCTCGATCTGGTCTAATTTAGACTGGGAATGAATTCCGTGTGCTTAGACTGGGAATGAACTCCGTATGCCTAACTCAACCCACAAAATGAGCGTGTGGGTGCTCAACCGGCCAGAGGGGTGGGATGCACAAGCCGGGGATCGATCGGGTGCCCTTCGACATGCTGCCGATCCTGCTGTCACAACCCTCGGTCCGATCCAATCTTAGACTGGGAATAAAGTCCGTACGCCTAAGCCAACCGACGAAACGAGCGGGCGGGCGGGCGGGCACTGCGCCGGCCAGAGAGACGGGATGCGCAAGCCATGGATCGATAGGGTGGTAGGTGGGTTTAGGCACATCTTCATATTTCAGTGTGCCAATGCCATTTTTATGGCTTGTAAATTCATACAATGGTCCCTTAAGCCTTCACGTGAAGTTTCATGGCAAGACGACTCATTTTCTATTTCTCACGATTTTTGAAACTTTTTGCGAGTTGGGATTTTTTAAAACTTTTTCGGAACGATTTTTGGCCCCAAAGTTCGTAGATGTGATCCTTGTAATTTTGTTGGCACGCATAAAAAAATTCAGCTAAAAACTTGAAGTGGACAAGATTTTGTGACCATTTGAAAAAAGTGTCCCCATTTCAGACACTTTAATGGCTACTGGCAGCAAACCTGTAAAATCTCAAATGCTCTTTAAGGGGGTGTGAGTTCTTGAGGTTTGATGAGGGATAGGGGGCCAATATAAGGGCCAAGTACCAGCACCCATCGCACATCATGTGCGCACACCCCCCAGCCCCCCCGATCGCCTGAACCCCAATGCCGCCGGTCAGGTTCTCCGACGATGCTCCCGATGCTCCGACGATGGTGCCCCGACGAAGAAAAATACGGCACCAGCACATGCCCGAGCCCAGCATGTGCTGCTGCAACCCACGGTCCTGTCCGGTCCGATCTTAGACTGGGAATGAACTCCATACGCATAAGTGAACCGACGAAATGAGCGGGCGGGCGGGCGTGCGGGCACTACGTCGGCCAGAGAGACGGGATACGCAAGCTGTGGATCGATAGAGAGGTAGGTGGGTTTAGGCACATCTTCATATTTCTACATTCCAATGCCATTTTTATGGCTTGTAAATTCATACAGTGGTCCCTTAAGCCTTCACGTGAAGTTTCATGGCAAGACGACTCGTTTTCTATTTTTCACGATTTTTGAAACTTTTTACGGTTCGGGATTTTTTACAATTTTTTTGGATGGAGTTTTGGCCCCAAACTTGGTAGACGTGATCCTTGTATTTTTGTTGGCTTGCACAAAACAATTCAGGTAAAAACTCGAAGTGTACAAGATTTTGTGACCATTTGAAAAAAGTGTCCCCATTTCAGACACTTTAATTGCTACTGGCAGCAAACCTGTAAAATCTCAAATGCTCTTTAAGGGGGTATGAGTTCTTAAGGTTTGATGAGGGATAGGGGGCCAATATAAGAGCCAAGTACCAGCACCCATCGCACATCATGTGCGCACACCCCCCGACCCCTCCGATCGTCGGAACCCCAATACCGTCAGTCAAGTTCTCCGGTGATGCTCCGACGATGGTGCCCCGACGAAGAAAAATACGGCACCAGCAAATGCTCGAGCCCAACATGTGCTGCCGCAACCCTCAGTCCAGTCCGATCTTAGACTGGGAATCAACTCCGTATGCCTAAGTCAACCCACAAAACGAGCTTGCGGGCGCTCAACCGACCAAAGGGGCGGGATGCACAAGCGGTGATTGGTCGGGTCCCCCTCTGCATGCTGCCGATCCTGCTGCCACAACCCTCGGTCTGGTCTGATCTTAGACTGGGAATGAACTCCGTATGCCTAAGCCAACCGACAGAACGAGCCGACGGGCGGGCAGGCACTGCGCCGGCCAGAGAGACGGGATGCGCAAGCCGTGGATCGATAGGGTGGTAGGTGGGTTTAGGCACATATTCATATTTTTGCATGCCAATGCCATTTTTATGGCTTGTAAATTCATACAATGGTCCCTTAAGCCTTCACGTGAAGTTTCATGGCGAGACGACTCGTTTTCTATTTTTCACGTGGCCAAAGGGGTGGGATGCACAAGCGGTGATCAGTCGGGTCCCCCTCTGCATGCTGCCGATCCTGCTGCCACAACCCTCGGTCTGGTCTGATCTTAGACTGGGAATGAACTCCGTATGCCTAAGCCAACCGACAGAACGAGCCGACGGGCGGGCAGGCACTGCGCCCGCCAGAGAGACAGGACGCGTAAGCCGTGGATCGATAGGGTGGTAGGTGGGTTTAGGCACATCTTCATATTTTTGCATGCCAATGCCATTTTTATGGCTTGTAAATTCATACAATGGTCCCTTAAGCCTTGACGTGAAGTTTCATGGCGAGACGACTCGTTTTCTATTTTTCATGATTTTTGAAACTTTTTTTGGTTCAGGATTGGCCCCAAACTTGGTAGACGTGATCCTTGTATTTTTGTTGGCATGCACAAAAAAATTCAGCAAAAAACTCGAAGTGTACAATATTTTGTGACCATTTGAAAAAAGTGTCTCCATTTCAGACACTTTAATGGCTACTGGCAGCAAACTTGTAAAATCTGAAATGCTCTTTAAGGGAGTGTGAGTTCTCGAGGTTTGATGAGAAATAGGGGACCAATATAAGGGCCAAGTACCAGAACCCATCGCACATCATGTGCTTACACCCCCCGGCCCCCCGATCGCCGGAACCCCAATGTCACTGGTCAGGTTCTCCGACTATGCCCCAGCGATGGTGCCCCGACGAAGAAAAATGTGGCACCAGCACATGCCCGAGCCCAGCATGTGCTGCCGCAACCCTCGGTTCAGTCCGATCTTAGACTGGGAATGAACTTTGTATGCTTAGAAAGGGAATGAACTCCGTATGCCTAAGTCAACCCACGAAACGAGCGTGCGGGTGCTCAGCCGGCCAGAGGGGTGGGATGCGCAAGCCGGGGATAGGTCGGGTTCCCCTCTGCGTGCTGTTGATCCTACTGCCATAACCCTCGGTCCGATCCAATCTTAGATTGGGAATGAACTCCGTATGCCTAAGCCAACTGACGAAATGAGCGAGAGGGCGGGCATGCGGGCACTACACCGGCCAGACAGACAGGATGCGCAAGCCGTGGATCGATAGGGTGGTAGGTGGGTTTAGGCACATCCTCATATTTCTGCATGTCAATGCCATTTTTATGGCTTGTAAATTCATACAATGGTCCCTTAAGCATTCACGTGAAGTTTCATGGCAAGACAACTCATTTTCTGTTTTTCATGATTTTTGAAGCTTTTTTGCTTCGAGATTTTTTAAAATTATTTTGGAAAGAGTTTTGGCCCCAAAATTGGCAGACATGATCCTTGTATTTTTGTTGCCGTGCATAAAAAAATTCAACTAAAAACTCGAAGTGTACAAGATTTTGTGACCATTTGAAAAAAGTGTCCCCATTTCAGACACTTTCATGGCTACTGGCAACAAACCTGTAAAATCTCAAATGCTCTTTAAGGGGGTGTGAGTTCTCATGGTTTGATGAGGGATAGGGGGCCAATATAAGGGCCAAGTAGCAGCACCCATCGCACATCATGTGCGCACACCCCCCCCGGCCCCCCCGATCGTCAGAACCCCAATGCCGTCGGTCAGGTTCTCCGACGATGCTCCGACGATGGTGCCCCGACGAAGAAAAATACAGCACCAGCACATGCCCGAGCCCAGCATATGCTACTGCAATCCTTGGTCTGGTCCGATCTTAGACTGGGAATGAACATCGTATGCTTAGACTGGGAATGAACTTCGTATGCGCAAGTCAACCCAAGAAACAAGCGTGCGGGCGCTCAGCCGGCCAGAAGGGTGGGATGCGCAAGTCGGGGATCGGTAGGGTCCCCCTCTATGTGCTGCCGATCCTACTGCCGTAACCCTCAGTTTGGTCTAATCTTAGACTGGGAATGAACTCCGTATGCCTAAGCCAACCGACGAAACGAGCGGGCGGGCGGGCGGGCGTGCACTACGTCGGCCAGAGAGACGGGATGTGCAAGCCGTGGATCGATAGGGTGGTAGGTGGGTTTAGGCCCATCTTCATATTTCTCCGTGCCAATGCCATTTTTATGGCATGTAAATTCATACAATGGTCCCTTAAGCCTTAACGTGAAGTTTCATGGCAAGACGACTCGTTTTCTATTTTTCACGATTTTTAAAACTTTTTGAGGTTTGGGATTTTTTAAAATTTTTTTGGAAGGAGTTTTCACCCTAAACTTCGCAAACGTAATCCTTGTATTTTTTTTGGCATGCACAAAAAAATTCAGCTAAAAACTCCTGGTGCACAAGATTTTGTGGCCATTTGAAAAAAATGTCCCTATTTTAGACACTTTAATGGCTACTGGCAGCAAACCTATAAAATCTCAAATGCTCTTTAAAGGGGTGTGAGTTCTTGAGGTTTCATGAGGGATAGGGGGTCAATATATGGGCCAAGTACCAGCACCCATCGCACATCATTTGTGCACACCCCCCCCGGCCCCCCGATCGTCGGAACCCCAATGCCGCCAGTCAGGTTCTCCGGTGATGCTCTGGCGATGGTGCCCCGACGAAGAAAAATGTGGCACCAGCACATGCCCGAGCCTAGTATGTGCTGTCGCAACCGTCGGTCGGGTCTGATCTTAGACTGGGAACGAACTCCGTATGCCTAAGTCAACCCACAAAACGAGTGTGCGGGTGCTCAGCCGACCAGAGGGGCTGGATGCGCAAGCTAGGGATCGGTCGGGTCCCCCTCTGTGTGTTGCCGATCCTTTTGCTGCAACCCTCTATTCAGTTCAATCTTAGACTTGGAATGAACTCCGTATGCCTAAGCCAACCGATGAAACAAGCGGACGGGCGGGCGCACACAATGCCAGCCAGAGAGAGGGGATACGCAAGCCGTGGATCGATAGGGTGGTTGGTGGGTTTAGGCACATCTTCATATTTCTGTGTGCCAATGCCATTTTTATGGCTAGTAAATTCATACAATGGCCCCTTAAGCCTTCACGTGAAGTTTCATGGTAAGACGACTCGTTTTCTATTTTTCACGATTTTTGAAACTTTTTACTGTTCGGGATTTTTTAAAATTTCTTCGGAATGAGTTTTGGCCCCAAACTTGGTATACATGATCCTTGTATTTTTGTTGGCATGCACAAAAAATTCAGCTAAAAATTCGAAGTGTACAAGATTTTGGACCATTTGAAAAAAGTGTCCCCATTTCAGACACTTTAATGCCTACTGGCAGCAAACCGGTAAAATCTCAAATTCTCTTTAAGGAGTGTGAGTTCTCGAGGTTTGATGAGGGATAGGGGGCCAATATAAGGGCCAAGTACCAGCACCCATCGCACGTCATGTGCGCACACCCCCCGGCCCCCCCAATCGTCGGAACCTAAATGTCGTCGATCAGGTTCTCCGGTGATGCTCCGACGATGGTGCCCCGATGAAGAAAAATGCGGCACAGCACATGCCCGAGCCCAGCATGTGATGCCACAACCCTCGGTCTAGTCCAATCTTAGACTGGGAATGAACTCCGTATGCTTAGACCAGGAATGAATTCCGTACGCTTAAGTCAACCCATGAAATGAGCGTGTGGGCGCTCAGCCGGCCAGAGGGACGGGATGCGCAAGCCGGGGATCGATCGGGTCCCCCTCTGCGTGCTGCCGATCCTGCTACCATAACCTCAGTCTGGTCTGATCTTACACTGGGAATGAACTCCGTATGCCCTAAGCCAACCGACGAAACGAGCGAGCAGGCGAAAGGGCGGGCACTATGCCGACCAGAGAGACGGGATGCGCAAGCCGTGGATTGATATGGTGGTAGGTGGGTTTAGGTACATCGTCATATTTCTATGTGCCAATACCATTTTTATGGCTTGTAAATTCATACAATGGTCCCTTAAGCCTTCACGTGAAGTTTCATGGCAAGACGACTCGTTTTCTATTTTTCACGATTTTTGAAACTTTTTGCGATTCAAGATTTTTTAAAATTTTTTTGAAAGGAGTTTTGCCCCCAAACATGGTAGACGTGATCCTTGTGTTTTTTTTGGCATGCAAAAAAAAATTCAGCTAAAAACTCGAAGTGTACAAGATTTTGTGACCATTTGAAAAAAGTGTCCCCATTTCAGACACTTTAATGGCTACTAGTAGCAAACCTGTAAAATCTCAAATGCTTTTTAAGGGGGTGTGAGTTCTCAAGGTTTAATGAGGGATAGGGGGCCAATATAAGGCCCAAGTACCAGCAACCATCACACATCATGTGCGCACACCCCCCCGATCGTCGGAACCCTAATGCCGCCGGTCAGGTTCTCTGGCGATCATCCGACGATGGTGCCCCGATGAAGAAAAATGTGGCACCAGCACATGCCCGAGCCCAGCATGTGCTGCCGCAAGCCTTGGTCTGGTCTGATCTTAGATTGGGAATGAACTGCATATGCTTAAGTCAACCCACGAAACAAGCGCGCGGGCGCTCAGTCGGCCAGAGGGGCGGGATGCGTAAGCCGGGGATCGGAAGGTCCCCCTCTACGTGCTGTCGATCCTACTGCCACAACCCTCATTTCGTTCTGATCTTAGACTGGGAATGAACTTCATATGCCTAAGCCAGCCGACGAAACGAGTGAGCGGGCAGGTTGGCGGGCACTACGCTGGCTAGAGAGACAAGATGCGCAAGCTGTGGATCGATAGGGTGATAGGTGGGTTTAGGCACATCTTCATATTTCTTTGTGCCAATGCCATTTTTATGGCTTGTAAATTCATACAATGGTCCCTTAAGCCTTCACATGAAGTTTCATGGCAAGACGACTCGTTTTCTATTTTTAACGATTTTTGAAACTTTTTACGGTTCAGGATTTTTTAAAATTTTTTCGAAGGTGTTTTGGCCCCAAACATGGTAGACGTGATCCGTGTATTTTTGTTGGCAAGCACAAAAAAGTTCAGCTAAAAACTCGAAGTGTAAAAGATCTTGTGACCATTTGAAAAAAGTGTCCCTATTTCAGACACTTTAATGGCTACTGGCAGCAAACCTGTAAAATCTCAAATGCTCTTTAAGGGGGTGTGAGTTCTCGAGGTTTGATGAGGGATAGGGGGCCAATATATGGGCCAAGTACCAGCACCCATCCCACATCATGTGTGCACACCCCCAGCCCCCCGATCGTCGGAACCCAATGCCGCCGGTCAGGTTCTCCGGCGATGATCCGATGATGGTGCCCCGACGAAGAAAAATGCGACACCAGTACATGCCCGAGCCCAGCATGTGCTACCGAAACCTTTGGTCTGGTCTGATCTTATACTGGGAATGAACTCCGTATGCTTAAGTCAACCCACGAAACAAGTGTGCGGGCGCTCAGCCGGCCAGAGGGGCGGGATGCGTAAGCTGGGGATCGATCGGGTCCCCCTCTGTGTGCTGCCGATCCTGCCCGTAACCCTCAGTCCGGTCTGATCTTCGACTGGGAATGAACTCCGTATGCCTAAGCCAACCGAAGAAATGAGTGGGTGGGCAGGCGGGCGGGCACTACGCCGGCGAGGGAGACAGGATGCGTAAGCCGTGGATCGATAGGGTGGTAGGTGGGTTTAGGCACATCTTCATATTTCTGCTTGCCAATGCCATTTTTATGGCTTGTAAATTCATGCAATGGTCCCTTAAGCCATCACGTAACGTTTCATGGCAAGATGACTCCTTTTCTATTTTTCATGATTTTTGAAACTTTTTGTGGTTCGAGATTTTTAAAAATTCTTTCGGAAGGATTTTTGGCCCCAAACTTGGTAGACGTGATCCTTGCATTTTTTTTGGCATGCATAAAAAAAATTCAGCTAAAAACTCGAAGTGTACAAGATTTTGTGACCATTTGAAAAAAGTGTCCCCATTTTAGACACTTTAATGGCCATTGGCAGCAAACCTGTAAAATCTCAAATGCTCTTTAAGGGGGTGTGAGTTCTCGAGGTTTTATGAGAGATAGGGGGCCAATATAAGGGACAAGTACCAGCACCCATTGCACATCATGTGCGCACATCCCCCGGCCCCCCCGATCGCCAGAACCCCAATGCCGTCGGTCAGGTTCTCCGATGATGCTCCGGTGATGGTGCCCCGACAAAGAAAAATGTGGCACCAACACATGCTCGAGCCCAGCATGTGCTGCCGCAACACTCGGTCTGATCCGATCTTAGACTGGGAATGAACTCTATATCCTTAGACTGGGAATGAACTCCATATGCCTAAGTCAACCCATAAAACGAGCGTGTGTGTGCTCAGCCGGCCAGAGTGGTGGGATGCACAACCCAGGGATCGGTAGGGTCCTCCTTTGCGTGCTGTCGATCCTGCTGCCACAACCCTCGGTCCGGTCCAATCTTAGACTATGAATGAACTCCATATGCCTAAGCCAACCGACGAAACGAGCAGGCGGGCGGGCGGGCACTATGCCGGCCAGAGAGACGGCATGCGCAAGTCGTGGATTGATAGGGTTGTAGGTGGGTTTACGCACATCTTCATATTTCTGCATGCCAATGCCATTTTTGTGGCTTGTAAATTCATACAATGGTCGCTTAAGCCTTCACGTGAAGTTTCATGGCAGGACGACTCGTTTTCTATTTTTCACGATTTTTTAATCTTTCTACTGTTTGGGATTTTTTAAAATTTTTTCGGAATGAATTTTGGCCCCATACTTGGTAGACGTGATCCTTGTATTTTTGTTGGCATGCACAAAACAATTCAGCTAAAAGCTCTAAGTGTACAAGATTTTGTGACCATTTGAAAAAAGTGTCCCCATTTCAGACACTTTAATGGCTACTGGCAGTAAACCTGTAAAACCTCAAAAGCTCTTTAAGGGGGTGTGAGTTCTCGAGGTTTGATGAGGGATAGGGGGCTAAATACCAGCACCCATCACCCATCATGTGTGCATACCCCCCCTCGGCCCCCCCGATCGTTGGAACCCCAATGCCGCCAGTCAGGTTCTCCGACGATGCTGCGGCGATGGTGCCCCGACGAAGAAAAATATGGCACCAACACATGCCCGAGCCCAACATGTGCTACCGCAACCCTCGGCCCGGTCCGATCTTAGATTGGGAATGAACTCCGTATGCTTAGACTGGAAATAAACTCTGTATGCCTAAGTCAACCCACGAAATGAGCGTGTAGGTGCTCAGCCGGCCAGAGGGGCGGGATGTGCAAGCCGGCGATCGATCGGGTCCCCCTCTGCGTGCTGCCGATCCTGCTGCCACAACCCTCGGTCCGGTCTGATCTTAGACTAAGAATGAACTTTGTATGCCTAAGCCAACTGACGAAACGAGCAGGCGGGCGGGCAGGCGGGCACTACACCGGCCAAAGAGATGGGATGCGCAAGCCGTGGATCGATAGTGTGATAGGTGGGTTTCGGAACATCTTCATATTTCTGCATGCCAATGCCATTTTTATGGCTTGTAAATTCATACAGTAGTCCCTTAAGCCTTCACGTGAAGTTTCATGGCAAGATGACTCGTTTTCTATTTTCCATGATTTTTGAAACTTTTTACAGTTCAGGACTTTTTAAAATTTTTTTGGAAGGAGTTTTGGCCCCAAACTTGGTATACGTGATCCTGGAATTTTTGTTGGCATGCACAAAAAAATTCAGCTAAAAACTCAAAGTGTACAAGATTTTGTGACCATTTGAAAAAAGTGTCCCCATTTCAGACACTTTAATGGCTACTGGCAGCAAACCTATAAAATGTCAAATGCTCTTTAAGAGGGTGTGAGTTCTTGAGGTTTGATGAGGGATAGGGGGCCAATATAAGGGCCATGTACCAGCACCCATCGCACATCATGTGCACATAACCCCTCCGCCCCCCGATCACCGAAACCCTAATGCCGTCGATCAGGTTCTCCGACGATGCTCCGACGATGGTGCCCCGACGAAGAAAAATGTAGCACCAACACATGCCCGAGCCCAGCATGTCCTACCCCAACCCTCAGTCCGGTCCGATCTTAGACTGCAAATGAACTCCGTATGCCTAAGTCCACCCACGAAACGACCGTGCGGGTGCTATGCCGACCAGAGGGGCTGGATGCGCAAGCCAGGGATCGGTTGGGTCCCCCTCTGCATGCTACCGATCCTACTGCCAGAACCCTTGCTCCAGTCTGATCTTAGACTGGGAATGAACTCTGTATGCCTAAGCCAACTGATGAAACGAGCGGGCGATTGGGTGGGCGGGCACTACGCCGACCAGAGAGACGGGATGTGCAAGCCGTGGATCAATAGGGTGGTAGGTGGGTTTAGGCACATCTTCATATTTCTGCATGCCAATGCCATTTTTATGGCTTGTAAATTCATAAAATGGTCGCTTAAGCCTTCACGTGAAGTTTCATGGTAGGACGACTTGTTTTCTATTTTTCACGATTTTTGAAACTTTTTGCAGTTCGAGATTTTTTAAATTTTTTCGGAAGGAGTTTTGGCCCCAACTTGGCATACGTGATCCTTGTATTTTTTTTGCAATGCATAAAAAAATTCAGCTAAAAAGTCAAAGTGTACAAGATTTTGTGACCATTTGAAAAAAGTGTCCCCATTTCAGACACTTTAATGGCTACTGGCAGCAAACCTGTAAAATCTCAAATGCTCTTTAAGGGGGTGTGAGTTCTCGAGGTTTGTTGAGGGATAGCAGGCCAATATGAGGGCCAAGTACCAGCACCCATTGCACAATATGAGGGCCAAGTACCAGCACCCATTGCACATCATGTGCGCACACCCCCCCGACCCCCTGATCGTCGGAACCCCAATGCCGTCGGTCAGGTTCTCCAGCGATGCTCCGACGATGGTGCCCTGACAAAGAAAAATGCGGCACCAACACATGCCTGAGCCCAGCATGTGCCACCTTAATCCTCGGTTCGATGCCGATCTTAGATCGGGAATGAACTCTATATGCCTAAGTCAACCCACGAAACGAGCGTGCGGGTGCTCAGCCGGCCAGAGGGGCGAGATGCACAAGTCGGGGATTAGTCGAGTCCCCCTCTTGGTGCTGTCGATGCTGCAATCGCAACCCTCGGTCCGTTCTGATCTTATACTGGGAATGAACTCCGTATGCCTAAGCCAACCGACGAAACGAACGGACGGGCGGGCGGGCGCTACGTCTAAAATGGTATACGTGATCCTTTTATTTTTGTTGGCACGGCCAAAAAAATTCAGCTAAAAAAATCGAAGTGTACAAGATTTTGTGACCATTTGAAAAAAGTGTCCCCATTTCAGACACTTTAATGGCTACTGGCAGCAAACCTGTAAAATCTCAAATGCTGTTTAAGGGGGTGTGAGTTCTCGAGGTTTGATGAAGGATAGGGGGCCAATATAAGGGCCAAGTACCAGCACCCATCGCACATCATGTACGCACATCCCCCGGCTCCCCCGATCATCGGAACCCCAATTCCGTCAGTCAGGTTCTCCGACGATGCTCCGACGATGGTGCCCTAGCGAAGAAAAATGTGGCACCAAGAAATGCTCGAGCCTAGCATGTGCTGTCGCAACCCTTGGTCTGGTCCGATCTTAGACTGGGAATGAACTCTGTATGCTTAGACTGGGAATGAACTCCGTATGCCTAAGTCAACGCATGAAACGAGCGTGCGGGTGTTCAGCTGACCAGAGGGGTGGGATACGCAAGCCGGGGATCGGCCCGGTCCCCTTCTGCGTGTTGCCGATCTTGCTACCGTAACCCTCGATCTGGTCCGATCTTAGACTGGGAATGAACTCCGTATGCCTAAGCCTACCGACGAAACAAGCGGGCGGGCGGGCACTACGTCGGCCACAGAGACGGGATGCGCAAGCCGTGGATTGATAGGGTGGTAGGTGGGTTTAGGCACATCTTCATATTTGTACATGCCAATGCCATTTTTATGGCTTGTAAATTCATAACAATGGTCCCTTAAGCCTTCACGTGAAGTTTCATGGCAAGACGACTCGTTTTCTATTTTTCACGATTTTTGAAACTTTTTGCGGTTTGAGATTTTTTAAAATTTTTTCAGAAGGAGTTTTGGCCCCAAACTTGGTAGACGTGATCCTTGTATTTTCTTTGGCACGCGCAAAAAAATTTAGCAAAAAAATAGAAGTGTACAAGATTTTACGACCATTTGAAAAAAGTGTACCCATTTTAGACACTTTAATGCCTACTGGCAGCAAACCTATAAAATCTCAAATGCTCTTTAAGGGGGTGTGAGTTCTCGAGGTTTGATGAGGGAGTGGGGGACAATATGAGGGCCAAGTATGAGCAGCCATCACACATCATGTGCGCACACCCCCCGGCCCCCTCGATCGCCGAAACCCCAATACCGCAGGTCAGGTTCTTCGGTGATGGTGCCCCGACGAAGAAAAATGTGCACCAGCACATGCCCGAGCCCAGCATGTGCTGCCGCAACCTCGGTCTGGTCCGATCTTAGACTGGGAATGAACTCTGTATGCTTAGACTGGGAATGAACTCTGTATGCCTAAGTCAACCCATGAAACGAGCGTGTGGGCGCTCAGCCAGCCAGAGGGGCGGGATGCACAAGCCGGGGATCGACCAGGTCCCCCTCTTCATGCTCCTGATCCTGCTACCGCAACCCTCGGTCCAGTCCAATCTTAG
The DNA here is from genome assembly GCF_002303985.1 of Durio zibethinus. The sequence goes on from NW_019168048.1 coordinate 17,171,807, forward strand.
ACGTGATCCTTGTATTTTTGTTGGCATGCACAAAACAATTCAGCTAAAAGCTCTAAGTGTACAAGATTTTGTGACCATTTGAAAAATGTGTCCCCATTTCAGACACTTTAATGGCTACTGGTAGCAAACCTGTAAAATCTCAAATGCTCTTTAAGGGGGTGTGAGTTCTCGAGGTTTGATGAGGGATAGGGGGCCAATATAAGGGCCAAGTACCAGCACCCATCGCACATCATGTGCGTACACCCCCCACGGCCCCCTCGATCATCGGAACCCCAATGTATTCGGTCAGGTTCTTCGGCGATGCTCTGGTGATGGTACCCCGGTGAAGAAAATTGCATCACCAGCACATGCCTGAGCCCAGCATGTGCTGCCGCAACCCTCGGTCTGATCCGATCTTAGACTGGGAATGAACTCCATTTGCTTGGACTGGGAATGAACTCCGTATGCCTAAGTCAATCAACAAAATGAGCGTACGGGCACTCAGCCGACCAGAGGGGTGAGATGCGCATGTCGAGGATCGATCGGGTCCCCCTCTCTGTGCTGTCGATCCTGCTGCCGTAACCCTCGGTCTGGTCCAATCTTAGACTAGGAATGAACTCCATATGCGTAAGCCAACCGATGAAACGAGCCGGGGGTGGGCGGACAGGCACTACATCGACCAGAGAGACAGGATGCGCAAGTCACGGATCGATAGGGTGGTAGGTGGGTTTAGGCACATCTTCATATTTTTGCATGCCAATACCATTTTTATGGCTTGTAAATTCATACAATGGTCCCTTAAGCCTTCACGTGAAGTTTCATGGCAACAGGACTCGGAAGTAGTTTTGGCCCCAGACTTGGTAGACGTGATCCTTGTATTTTTGTTGGCATGCACAAAAAAATTCAGCTAAAAACATGAAGTGTACAAGATTTTGTGACCATTTGAAAAAAGTGTCCCCATTTCAGACACTTTAATTGCTACTGGTAGCAAACCTATAAAATCCCAAATGCTCTTGAAGGGGGTGTGAGTTCTCGAGGTTTGATGAGGGATAGGGGGCTAATATAAGGGCAAAGTACCAGCACCCATCACACATCCCCCCCGATCACCAGAACGCCAATGCCACTGGTCAGGTTCTCCGACGATGCTCCGGCGATGGTGCTCAGCACATGCCCGAGCCCAGCATGTGCTGCCGCAACCCTCAGTCCAGTCTGATCTTAGACTGGGAATGAACTCCGTATGCCTAAGTCAACCCACAAAACGAGCGTGCGGGCACTCAGCCGACCAGAGGGGCGGGATACGCAAGTCGGGGATCGACCGAGTCCCCCTCTACGTGCTGTCGATCCTGCTACCGCAACCCTCGGTTTGGTCCAATCTTAGACTAGAAATGAACTCCATATGCATAAGCGAACCGATGACACGAGCGGGTGGGCGGGCACGACGTCGACCAGAGAGACGGGATGCGCAAACCACAGATCAATAGGGTGGTAGGTGGGTTTAGGCACATCTTCATATTTCTGCATGCCAATACCATTTTTATGGCTTGTAAATTCATACAATGGTCCCTTAATCCTTCACATCAAGTTTCATGGCAAGACGACCTGTTTTCTATTTTTCACGATTTTTGTAACTTTTTACGGCTCGAGATTTTTTAAAATTTTTTTGAAAGTAGTTTTGGCCCCAAACTTGGTAGACGTGATCCTTGTATTTTTTTTGGCATGCACAAAAAAATTCAGCTAAAAACATGAAGTGTACAAGATTTTGTGACCATTTGAAAAAAGTGTCCCCATTTCAGACACTTTAATTGCTACTGGCAGCAAACCTGTAAAATCTCAAATGCTCTTTAAGGGGGTGTGAGTTCTCGAGGTTTGATAAGGGATAGGGGGCCAATATAAGGGCCAAGTACCAGCACCCATCGCACATCATGTGCGCACACCCCTCTCGGCCTCCCCGATCGTCGGAACCCCAATGCCGCTGGTCAGGTTCTCTGGCGATGCTCCGGCGATGGTGCCCCGACGAAGAAAAATATGGCAGCAGCACATGCCCGAGCCTAGCATGTGCTTCCGCAACCCTTGGTCTGGTCCGATCTTAGACTGGGAATGAAGTCTGTATGCTTAGACTGGGAATGAACTCCGTATGCCTAAGTCAACCCACGAAATGAGCGTGTGGGTGCTTAGCCGGCCAGAGGAGCGGGATGCGCAAGCCGGGGATTGGCCGGATCCCCCTCTACGTGCTGTCGATCCTGCTGCTGCAACCCTCGGTCCGGTCTGATCTTAGACTGGGAATGAACTCTGTATGCCTAAGCCAATCGATGAAACGAGCAGACGGACGGACGGGTGGGCACTACGCCGACCAGAGAGACAGGATGCGCAAGCCGTGGATCAATAGGGTGGTAGGTGGGTTTAGGCATATCTTCATATTTCTATGTGCCAATGCCATTTTTATGGCCAGACAACTCGTTTCCTATTTTTCACGATTTTCAAAACTTTTGCGGTTCGAGTTTTTTTAAAATTTTTTCGGAAGGAGTTTTGGTGCCAAACTTGATAGTCGTGATCCTTGTATTTTTTTTGGCATGCACAAAAAAATTGAGCTAGAAGCTCGAAGTGTACAAGATTTTGTGACCATTTGAAAATAGTGTCCCCATTTCAAAAACTTTAATGGCCACTGGCAGCAAACCTGTAAAATCTCAAATGCTCTTTAAGGGGGTGTGAGTTTTCAAGGTTTGATGAGGGATTGGGGGCCAATATAAGGGCCAGGTACCACCACCCATCGCACATCATGTGTGCACCCCCCGGCCCCCCCGATTGCCGGAACCCCAATGTCGCCGGTTAGGTTCTCCGACGATGGTGCCCCAGCGAAGAAAAATGCGGCACCAGCACATGCCCGAGCCCAGCATGTGCTGCCCCAACCCTCGGTCCAGTCTGATCTTAGACCGAGAATGAACTTCGTATGCTTTGACTGTGAATGAACTCCGCATGCCTAAGTCAACCCATGAAACGAGCGTGCTAGCGCTCAGTTGGCCAGAGGGGCGGGATGCGCAAGCCGGGGATCGGTCGGGTCCCCCTCTGGGTGATGCCGATCTTGCTTTCACAACCCTCAGTCTGGTTCGATCTTAGACTGGGAATGAACTCTGTATGCCTAAGCCAACCGACGGAACGAGCGGGCGGGTGGGCGGGCACTACGTCGGCCTGAAAGACGGGATGCGCAAGTCATGGATCGATATGGTGGTAGGTGGGTTTAGGCACATCTTCATACTTCTACGTGCCAATGCCATTTTTATGGCTTGTAAATTCATACAATGGTCCCTTAAGCCTTCACGTGAAGTTTCATGGCAAGACGACTCGTTTTCTATTTTTCACGATTTTTGAAACTTTTTGCGGTTCAAAATTTTTTAAAATTTTTTCAGAAGGATTTTTGGCCCCAAACTTGGTAGACGTGATCCATGTATTTTTGTTGGCATGCACAAAAAAATTCAGCTAAAAACTCGAAGTGTACAAGATTTTGCGACCATTTGAAAAAAGTGTCCCCATTTCAGACACTTTAATTGCTACTGGCAGCAAACCTGTAAAATCTCAAATGCTCTTTAAGGGGTGTGTGAGTTCTCAAGGTTTGATGAGGGATAGGGGCCAACATAAGGGCCAAGTACCAGCACCCATCGCACATCATGTGCGCACCCCCCCGGCCCCCCCAATCACCGGAACCTCAATGCCACCCATTAGGTTCTCTGGCGACGCTCCAGCGATGGTGCCCCGGGGAAGGAAAATGTGGCACCAGCACATGCTCGAGCCCAGCATGTGCTACCCCAACCCTCGGTCCGGTCCGATTTTAGACTGGGAATCAACTCCGTATGCTTAGACGGGGAATGAACTCCGTATGCCTAAGTCAACCCACGAAACGAGCATGCGGGCGCTTAGCCGGCCAGAGGGGCGGGATGCGTAATCCGGGGACCGATCGGGTCCCCCTCTGTGTGTTGCCAATCCTACTGCCGCAACCCTCAGTCGGTCTGATCTTAGACTAGGAATGAACTCCGTATGCCTAAGCCAACCGACAAAACGAGCGGGCTGGCGGGCGGGCGGGCACTACCCCGGCCAGAGAGACGGGATGCGCAAGTCGTGGATCGATAGGGTGGTAGGTGGGTTTAGGCACATCTTCATATTTCTGCATGCCAATACCATTTTTATGGCTTGTAAATTCATACAATGGTCCCTTAAGCCTTCACTTGAAGTTTCATGGCAAGACGACTCGTTGTCTATTTTTCACGAAATTCAAAACTTTTTGCGGTTCGAGATTTTTTAAAATTTTTTCGAAAGGAGTTTTGGCCTCGAACTTGGTAGACGTGATCCTTGTATTTTTGTTGGCATGCACAAAAAAATTCAGCTAAAAACTCGAAGTGTACAAGATTTTGTCACCATTTGAAAAAAATGTCCCCATTTCTGACACTTTAATGGCTACTGGCAGCAAACCTATAAAATCTCAAATGCTCTTTAAGGGGGTGTGAGTTCTCGAGGTTTTATGAGGGATAGGGGGCCAATATAAGGGCCAATTACCAGCACCCATCGCACATCATGTGCGCACACCCCCCGGCCCCCTCGATCGCCGGAACCCCAATGTCGTCGATCAGGTCTCCGGGGATGCTCCGACGATGGTGCCCTGACGAAGAAAAATACGACACCAGCACATGCCCGAGCCCAGCATGTGTTACCACAACCCTCGGTCCGATCCGATCTTAGACCGGGAATGAACTTGGTATGCCTAAGTCAACTCATGAAATGAACGTGCGGGCGTTCAGCCGGCCAGAAGAACGGGATGCGTAAGCTGGGGATCGATCGGGTCCCCCTCTGCGTGCTGCCTATCCTGCTGCCGCAACCCTCGGTTCGATCCGATATAAGACTAGGAATGAACTCCGTATGCCTAAGCTAATGGACAGAACGAGCGAGCGGGCGGGCGGGCGGGCACTATGCCAGCCAGAGAAACGGGATGCGCAAGCCATTGATCGATAGGGTGGTAGGTGGGTTTAGGCACATCTTCATGTTTCTGCATGCCAATGCTATTTTGATGGCTTGTAAATTCATACAATGGTCCCTTAAGCCTCCAGGTGAGGTTTCATGGCAAGACGACTCGTTTTCCATTTTTCATGATTTTCGAAACTTTTTGTGGTTCGGGATTTTTTAAAATTTTTTCGAAAGGAGTTTTGGTATTAAACTTGGTAGATGTGATCCTTGTATTTTTGTTGGCATGCACAAAAAAATTCAGCTAAAAACTCAAAGTGTTCAATATTTTCTGACCATTTGAAAAAAGTGTCCCCATTTCTGACACTTTAATAGCTATTGGCAGCAAACCTGTAAAATCTCGAATGCTTTTTAAGGGGGTGTGAGTTCTTTAGGTTTTATGAGGGATAGGGGACCAATATAAGGGCCAAGTACCAGCACCCATCGCACATCACGTGCGGACACCCCCCGGCCCCCTCGATCGTCGAAAACCCAATGCTACCGGTCAGGTTCTTCGACGATGGTGCCCCGACGAAGAAAAATGTAACACCAGCACATGCTCGAGCCCAGCATGTGCTGCCGCAACCCTCGGTCCGATATGATCTTAGACTGGGAATGAACTCCGTATGCTTAGACTGGGAATGAACTCCGTATGCCTAAGTCAATCCATGAAACGAGCGTACGGGCGCTCAAATGGCCAGAGGGGCGAGATGCACAAGCCGGGAATCGACCGGGTCCCCCTCTGCGTGCTGCTGATCTTGCTGCCACAACCCTCGGTCTGGTCTGATCTTATACTGGGAATGAACTCCGTATACCTAAGACAACCGATGACACAGCGGGCGGGTGGGCGGGCGGGCACTTCACCGACCAGAGAGACGGGATGCGCAAGCCGTGGATCGATAGGGTGGTAGGTGGGTTTAGGCACATCTTCATATTTCTGCATGCCAATGTCATTTTTATGGCTTGTAAATTCATACAATGGTCCCTTAAGCCTTCAAGTGAAGTTTCATGGCAAGATGACTCGTTTTCTATTTTTCACGATTTTCAAAACTTTTTACGGTTCGGGATTTTTTAAAAGTTTTTCGGAAGGAGTTTAGGCCCCAAACTTGGTAGACGTGATCCCTGTATTTTTTTTGCCATGCACAAAAAAATTCAGCTAAAAAATCGAAGTGTACAAGATTTTGTGACCATTTGAAAAAAGTTTCCCCATTTCAGACACTTCAATGGCTACTGGCAGCAAACCTGTAAAATCTCAAATGCTCTTTAAGAGGGTGTGAGTTCTCGAGGTTTGATGAGCGATAGGGGGCCAATATGAGGGCCAAGTACCAGCCCCCATCGCACAACATGTGCGCACACCCCCCCGACCCCCCCGATCGTCAGAACCCCAATGTCGTCGGTCAGGTTCTCCGGAGATGCTCCGGTGATGGTGCCCCGACGAAGAAAAATGTGGCACCAGCACATGCCTGAGCCCAGCATGTGCTGCCGTATCCCTCGGTCCAGTCTGATCTTAGACTAGGAATGAACTTCGTATGCTTAGACTGGGAATGAACTCCATATGGCTAAGTCAATCCATGAAACGAGCGTACAAGCGCTCAGCCGACCGGAGGGGCGGGATGCACAAGCCGGGGATCGACATGGTCCCCCTCTGTGTGCTGCTGATCCTGCTGCCGCAACCCTTGGTCTGGTCTAATCTTAGACTAGGAATGAACTCTGTATGCCTAAGCCAACCGATGAAACAACGGGCGGATGGGCTGGCGGGCACTAGGTCGGCTAGAGAGACGGTATGCGCAAGCCGTGGATCGATAGGGTGGTAGATGGGTTTGGGCACATTTTCATATTTCTGTATGCCAATGCCATTTTTATGGCTTGTAAATTCATACAGTGGTCCCTTAAGCCCTCAAGTGAAGTTTCATGGCAAGATGACTCGTTTTCTATTTTTCACGATTTTTGAAACTTTTTGCGGTTCAGGATTTTTTAAAATTTTTTCGGATGGTGTTTTGGCCCCAACCTGGTAGACATGATCCCTGTATTTTTTTTGCCATGCACAAAAAAATTCAGCCAAAAACTCGAAGTGTACAAGATTTTGTGGCCATTTGAAAAAAGTGTCCCCATTTCAGACACTTTAATTGCTACTGGCAGCAAACCTGTAAAATCTTAAATGCTCTTTAAGGGGGTGTGAGTTCTCGAGGTTCGATGAGGGATAGGGGGCAAATATAAGTGCCAAGTACCAGCACCAATCACACATCATGTGCGCACACCCTCCCCGGCCCCTTCGATCGTCGGAACACCAATGCCGTCAGTCAGGTTCTCCGGCGATGGTCCGACGATGGTGCCCCGACGAAGAAAAATGCGGCACCAGCACATGCCCGAGCCCAGCATGTGCTGTCGCAACCCTCGGTCAGTCCGATCTTAGACTGGCACTGAACTTCGTATGCTTAGATTGGGAATGAACTCCGTATGCCTAAGTGAACCCATGAAACGAGCGTGCGGGTGCTCAGTCGACCAGAGGGGTGGGACGCGCAAGCCGGGGATCGGTCGGGTCCCCCTCTACGTGCTGCCGATCCTGTTGCCGCAACCCTCGGTCTGGTCTGATCTTAGACTAGGAATGAACTCCGTATGCCTAAGGCAACAGACGAAACGAGCGGGCGGGCAGGCACTACGCCGGCCAGAGAGACGGAATGCGCAAGCCGTGGATCGATAGGCTGGTAGGTGTGTTTAGGCACATCTTCATATTTCTGCATGCCAATGCCATTTTTATGGCTTGTAAATCCATACAATGGTCCTTTAAGCCTTCACGTGAAGTTTCATGGCAAGACGACTCGTTTTCTATTTTTCATGATTTTTGAAAATTTTTGCTGTTCGAGATTTTTTGAAATTTTTTTGGAAGGATTTTCGACCCCAAACTTGGTAGACGTGATCCTTGTATTTTTATTGGCATGCACAAAAAAATTCAGCTAAAAACTCGAAGTGTACAAGATTTTGTGACCATTTGAAAAAAATACCCCCATTTCAGACACTTAAATGGCTACTAGCAGCAAACCTGTAAAATCTCGATTGCTCTTTAAGGGGGTGTGAGTTCTCAAGGTTTGATGAGGGATAGGGGGTCAATATAAGGGCCAAGTACCAGCACCCATCGCACATCATGTGCGCACACCCCCCGGCCCACGATCGCCAAAACCCCAATGTCGTCGATCAGGTTCTCTGGTGATGCTCCGGCGATGGTGCACCGACGAAGAAAAATGCGGCACCAGTATATGCCTGAGCCTAGCATGTGCTGGCGCATCCCTCGGTCTGATCCGATCTTAGACTGGAAATGAACTCCGTATGCTTAGACTGGGAATGAACTCCGTAAGCCTAAGTCAACCCACGAAACGAGCGTACGGGTGCTCAACTGACTAGAGGGCGGCATGTTCCAACCGAGGATTGGCAAGGTCCCCCTCTGTGTGCTACCGATCCTGCTATCGCAACCCTCGATCTGGTTTGATCTTAGACTGTGAATGAACTCTGTATGCCTAAGCCAAACGACGAAACGAGCGAGCGGGTGGGCGGGCGGGCACTACGTCGACCAGAGAGACGGGATGCGCAAGACATGGATCAATAGGGTGGTAGGTGGGTTTAGGCACATCTTCATATTTCTGCATGCCAATGCAATTTTATGCCTTGTAAATTCATACAATGGTTCCTTAAGCCTTCACGTGAAGTTTCATGGCAAGACGACTCGTTTTCTATTTTTCACAATTTTTGAAACTTTTTGCGGTTCGAGATTTTTTAAAATTTTTTCGGAAGGAGTTTTGGCCCCAAATTTGGTAGACGTGATCCTTGTATTTTTGTTGGTGTGCACAAAAAATTCAGCTAAAAACTCGAAGTGTACAAGATTTTGTGACCATTTGAAAAAAGTGTCCCCATTTTAGACAATTTAATGGCTACTGGCAGCAAACCTGTAAAATCTCAAATGCTCTTTAAGGGGGTGTGAGTTCTCGAGGTTTGATGAGGGATAGGGGGCCAATATAAGGGCCAAGTACCAGCACCCATCGCACATCATGTGCGCACACCCCCCGATCGCCGGAACCCTAATGCCGCCGGTCAGGTTCTCCGGTGATGCTCTGGTGATGGTGCCCCGACGAAGAAAAATGCGGCACCAGCACATGCCCGAGCCCAGCATGTGCTCTCACAACCCTCGGTCTGGTTCGATCTTAGACTGGAAATGAACTCCGTATGCTTAGACTGGGAATGAACTCTGCATGCCTAAGTCAACCCACGAAACGAGCGTGCGGGCGTTCAGCCGGCCAGAGGGGCCAGATGTGCAAGTCGGGGATCGATCAGGTCCCCCTATGCGTGCTACCGATCCTGCTACCACAACCCTCAGTCGGGTTTGTTCTTAGACCAGGAATGAACTCTATATGCCTAAGCCAACCGATGAAACGAGCGGGCGGACGGGCGGGTGGGCAGGCACTATGCCGGCCAGAGAGACGGGATGCGCAAGCCGTGGATTGATAGGGTGGTAGGTGGGTTTACGTACATCTTCATATTTCTTCATGCCAATGCCATTTTTATGGCTTTTAAATTCATACAATGGTCCCTTAAGCCTTCATGTGAAGTTTCATGGCAAGACGACTCGTTTTCTATTTTTCATGATTTTTGAAACTTTTTACAGTTCGAGATTTTTTAAAATTTTTTCGAAAGGAGTTTTGGCCCCAAACTTGGTAGACGTGATCCTTGTATTTTTGTTGGCATGCAAAAAAAATTCAGCTAAAAACTCGAAGTGTATAAGATTTTGTGACCATTTGAAAAAAGTGTCCCCATTGCAGACAATTTAATAGCTACTGGCAGCAAACCTGTAAAATCTCAAATGTTCTTTAAGGGGATGTGAGTTTTCAAGGTTTGATGAGGGATTGGGGGCCAATATAAGGGCCAACTACCAGTACCCATGGCACATCAAGTGCGCACACCCCCCGGCCCCCTGATCGCCAGAACCCCAATGCCATCGGTCAGGTTCTCCGGCGATGCTCCGGCGAAGAAAAATGCAGCACCAGCACATGCCCGAGCCCAACATGTGCTGTCGCAACCATCGGTCTGGTCCGATCTTAAACTGCGAATGAACTCCGTATGCTTAGACTGGGAATGAACTCCGTATGCCCAAGTCAACCCATGGAACGAGCGTGCGGGCCCTCAGCCAGCTAGTGGGGCAAGATGCGCAAGCCAGGGATTGGCTGGGTCCCCCTCTGCGTGCTGCCGATCCTGCTGCCGCAACCCTCAATCTGGTCCGATCTTAGATTGGGTATGAACCCTGTATGCCTAAGCCAACCGACGAAACGAGCAGACGGGTGGCCACTACGTCGGCCAGAGAGACGAGATGCGCAAGCCGTGGATCGATAGGGTGGTAGGTGGGTTTAGGCACATCTTCATATTTCTGCATGCCAATGCCATTTTTATGACTTGTAAATTCATACCATGGTCCCTTAAGCCTTCACGTGAAGTTTCATGGCCAGACGACTCGTTTTCTATTTTTCACGATTTTTGAAACTTTTTGTGGTTCGAGATTTTTTAAAATTTTTTCGGAAGCAGTTTTGGCCCCAAACTTGGTAGCAGTGATCCTTGTATTTTTTTTGGTGTGCACAAAAAATTTCAGCTAAAAATTCGAAGTGAACAAGATTTTGTGACCATTTGAAAAAAGTGTCCCCATTTCAGACACTTTAATGGCTACTGGCAGCAAACCTGTAAAATCTCAAATGCTCTTTAAGGGGGTGTGAGTTCTCGAGGTTTGATGAGGGATAGGGGGCCAATATAAGGGCCAAGTATCAGCACCCATCGCACATCATGTGCGCACAACCCCCGGCCCCACCAATCGTCGGAACCCCAATGTCGCCGATCAGGTTCTCTGGCGATGCTCCGGGGACGGTGCCCCGACGAAGAAAAATGCGGCACCAGCACATGCCCGAGCCCAGCATGTGCTGCCGTAACCCTCGGTCTGGTCCGATCTTAGACTAGGAATGAACTCCGTATGCTTAGGCTGGGAATGAACTCCGTATGCCTAAGTCAACCCACGAAACGAGTGTGCGGGCGCTCAGCAGGCCAGAGGGGAAGGATGCGCAAGTCGAGGATCGACCGGGTCCCCCTCTGCGTGCTGGTGATCCTGCTACCGCAACCCTCGGTCTGCTACAATCTTAGACTGGGAACGAACTCTGTATGCCTAAGCCAACCGAAGAAACAAGCAAGCGGGCAAGCGGGCGAGCACTACATCGACCAGAGGGACGGGATGCGCAAGCTGTGGATCGATACGGTGGTAGGTGGTTTAGGCACAACTTCATATTTCTGCCTGCCAATGCCATTTTTATGGCTTGTAAATTCATACAATGGTCCCATAAGCCTTCACGTGAAGTTTCATGGCAAGACGACTCGTTTTCTATTTTTCATGATTTTTGAAACTTTTTATGGTTCGGGATTTTTTAAAATTTTTTCGAAAGGAGTTTTGGCCCCAAACTTAATAGACGTGATCCTTGTCTTTTTTTTGGCATGGACAAAAAAATTCAGCTAAAAGCTTGAAGTGTACAACATTTTGTGACCATTTGAAAAAAGTGTCCCCATTTCAGACACGTTAATGGCTACTGGCAGCAAACCTGTAAAATCTCAAATGCTCTTTAAGGGGGTGTGAGTTCTCGAGGTTTGATGAGGGATAGGGGGGCCAATATAAGGGCCAAGTACCAGCACCCATCGCACATCATGTGCGAACACCCCCCGGCCCCACCAACCGTCGGAACCTCAATGCCGTCGATCAGGTTCTTCGGCGATGCTCCGGGGATGGTGCCCCGACGAAGAAAAATACGACACCAGCACATGCCCGAGCCCAGCATGTGCTACCGTAACCCTCGGTCCGGTCCGATCTTAGACTGGGAATGAACTCCGTATGCTTAGACTGGGAATGAACTTCGTATGCCTAAGTCAACCCATGAAACGAGCGTGCGGGCGCTCAGCAGGCCAGAGGGGCAGGATGCGCAAACCGGAGATCGATCGGGTCCCCCTCTACGTGCTGGTGATCCTGCTACCGCAACCCTCGGTCTGGTACAATCTTAGACTGGGAACGAACTCTGTATGCCTAAGCCAACTGATGAAACAAGCGAGCGGGTGAGCCGGCGGGCACTACACCGGCCAGAGGGACGGGATGCGCAAGCTGTGGATCGATAGGGGGGTAGGTGGTTTACGCACATCTTCATATTTCTACGTGCCAATGCCATTTTTATGGCTTGTAAATTCATACAATGGTCCCTTAAGCCTTCATGTGAAGTTTCATGGCAAAACGACTTGTTTTCTATTTTTCACGATTTTTGAAACTTTTACGGTTCGGGGCTTTTTGAAAATTTTTTCGAGAGGATTTTTGGCCCCAAACTTGGTAGACGTGATCCTTGTATTTTTGGTGGCATGCACAAAAAAATTCAGCTAAAAACTCGAAGTGTACAAGATTTTGTGACCATTTGAAAAAAGTGTCCCCATTTCAGACACTTTAATGGCTACTGGCAGCAAACCTGTAAAATCTCAAATGCACTTTAAGGGGGTGTGAGTTCTCAAGGTTTGATGAGGGATAGGGGGCCAATATAAGAGTCAAGTACCAGCACCCATCGCACATCTGCACGCACACCCCCCAACCCCCCTGATCGTCGGAACCCGAATGCCGTCAGTCAGGTTCTCCAGCGATGCTCCGGGGATGCTGCCCCGACGAAGAAAAAAGCGGCACCAAAACATGCTTGAGCATAGCATGTGCTGCCACAACCCTCGGTCCGGTCCGATCTTAGACTGAGAATGAACACCGTATGCTTAGACTAGGAATGAACTCCTTATGCCTAAGTCAACCCACAAAATGAGCGTGCGGTCCCCATCTACGTGCTACTGGTCCTACTGTCGCAACCCTCGGTCCGGTCTGATCTTAGATTGGGAATGAACTCCGTATGCCTAAGCCAACCGATGAAATGAACGGGTGGACGGGCGGGCTGACACTATGTCGACTAGAGAGACCGGAAGCGTAAGCCGTGGATCGATAGGGTGGCAGGTGGGTTTTGGCACATCTTCATATTTCTGCGTGCCAATGCCATTTTTATGGCTTGTAAATTCATACAATGGTCCCTTAAGCCTTCATATGAAGTTTCATGGCAAGATGACTTGTTTTTTATTTTTCATAATTTTTGAAACTTTTTGCGGTTCGGTATTTTTTAAAATTTTTTCAGAAGGAGTTTTACCCCCAAACTTGGTAGACGTAATCCTTGTATTTTTGTTGGCATGCACAAAAAAATTGAGCTAAAAACTGGAAGTGTACAAGATTTTGTGACCATTTGAAAAAAGTTTCCCCATTTTAGACACTTTAATGGCTACTGGCAGCAAACCTGTAAAATCTCAAATGCTCTTTAAGGGGGTGTGAGTTCTCGAGGTTTGATGAGGGATAGGGGGCCAATATAAGCGCCAAGTACCAGCACCCATTGCACATCATGTGCCCACACCCCCCGACCCCACCGATCATTGGAACCCTAATGTCGTCGGTCAGGTTCTCCGACGATGGTTTCCCGACGAAGAAAAATATGGCACCAGCACATGCCTGAGCCCAGCATGTGCTGCCGTAACCCTCGGTCCAGTCTGTTCTTAGACTGGTAATGAACGCCGTATGCTTAGACGGGGAATGAACTCCGTATGCCTAAGTCAACCCACGAAACGAGTGTGTGGGTGCTCAGTCGGTAAGAGGGGCGGGATGTGCAAGCCGGGGATCGATCGGGTCCCCCTCTGCGTGCTGCCGATCCTACTGCCACAACCCTCAGTCTGGTCTAATCTTAGACTGGGAATGAACTTCGTATGCCTAAGCCAACTGACGAAACGAGCGGGCGGGCAGGCGGGCAGACGGGCGGGCACTACGCCGGCCAGAGAGACGGGATGCGTAAACCGTGGATCGATAGGGTGGTAGGTGGGTTTAGGCACATCTTCATATTTCTGCGTGCCAATGCCATTTTTATGGCTTGTAAATTCATACAATGGTCCTTTAAGCCTTCATGTGAAGTTTCATGGCAAGACGACTCGTTTTCTATTTTTCACGATTTTCAAAACTTTTTGGGGTTCGAGATTTTTAAAAATTTTTTCGAAAGGATTTTTGGTCCCAAACTTGGTAGATGTGATCCTTGTATTTTTGTTAGCATGCATAAAAAATTCAGCTAAAAACTAGAAGTGTACAAGATTTTGTGACCATTTGAAAAAAGTGTCCCCATTTCAGACACTTTAATGGCTACTGGCAGCAAACCAGTAAAATCTCAAATGCTCTTTAAGGAGGTGTGAGTTCTCAAGGTTTAATGAGGAATAGGGGGCCAATATAAGGGCCAAGTACCAACACCCATCGCACATCATGTGCGCACACCCCCCTCGGCCCCCCCGATCGCCGGAGCCCCAATGCCGTCGGTCAGGTTCTCCAGCGATGCTCTGACGATGGTGCCCCGACAAAGAAAAACGCGGCACCAGAACATGCCCGAGCCCAGCATGTGCTGTCGTAACCCTCGGTCTGGTCTGATCTTAGACTGGGAATGAACTCCGTATGCCTAAGTCAAACCAAGAAACGAGCGTGCGGGCACTCAGCCGGCCAAAGGGACGGGATGTGCAAGCCGGGGATCGACAGGGTCCCCCTCTGCGTGCTGCCGATCCTGCTGCCACAACCCCCGGTCGGGTCCAATCTTAGACTGGGAATGAGCTCTGTTTGCCTAAGCCAACCCACGAAACGAGCGGGCGGGCGGGAGGGCACTAGGTCGGCCAGTGAGACGGGATGCGCAAGCCGTGGATCGATGGGGTAGTAGGTGGGTTTAGGCACATCTTCATATTTCAGCATGCCAATGCCATTTTTACGGCTTGTAAATTCATACAATGGTCCCTTAAGCGTTCACGTGAAGTTTCATGGCAAGACGACTCGTTTTCTATTTTTCACGATTTTTAAAACTTTTTATGGTTCGGGATTTTTTAAAATTTTTTTGGAAGGAGTTTTGGCCCCAAACTTGGTAGACGTTATCCTTGTATTTTTTTTGGCATTCAAAAAAAATTCAGCTAAAAACTCGAAGTGTACAAGATTTTGTGACCATTTGAAAAAAGTGTCCCCATTTCAGACACATTAATGGCTACTGGCAGCAAACTTGTAAAATCTTAAATGCTCTTTAAGGGGGTGTGAGTTCTCGAGGTTTGATGAGGGATAGGGGGCCCAATATAAGGGCCAAGTACCAGCACCCATCACACATCACGTGCGCACACCCCCCGGCCCCCCAATCACCGGAACCCCAATTCCGCCGGTCAGGTTCTCCGATGTTACTCCGACGATGGTGCCTCGGCGAAGAAAAATGCAGCACCAACACATGCTCGAGCCTAGCATATGCTGCCGCAACCCTCGGTCGGGTCCAATCTTAGACTGGGAATGAACTCCGTATGCTTAGACTGGGAATGAACTCCGTATGCCTAAGTCAATCCACGAAACGAGCGTGCGGGCGGTCAGCCAGCCAGAGGAGCCGGATGATCAAGCCGAGGATCGGCTGGGTCCCCCTCTACATGCTACCGATCTGCTGCCGTAACCCTTGATTCGTTTCGATCTTAGATTGGGAACGAACTCCGTATGCCTAAGCCAACGGACGAAACGAGCAGGCGGACGGGCGGCCGGGCACTACGTCGGCCAGAGAGACGGGATGCGCAAGCCATGGATCGATAGGGTGGTAGGTAGGCTTAGGCACATCTTCATATTTTTGCGTGCCAATGCCATTTTTATGGCTTGTAAATTCATACAATGGTCCTTTAAGCCTTCACGTGAAGTTTCATGGCAAGACGACTCAATTTCTATTTTTCATGATTTTCGAAACCTTTTACCGTTCGGGATTTTTTAAAAATTTTTCAGAATGAGTTTTGGCCCAAACTTGGTAGACGTGATCCTTGTATTTTTTTTGGCATGCACAAAAAAATTCAGCTAAAAACTCGAGGTGTACAAGATTTTGTTACCATTTGAAAAAAGTGTCCCCATTTCAAACACTTTAATGGCTACTGGCAGTGAACCTGTAAAATCTCAAATGCTCTTTAAGCGGGTGTGAGTTCTTGAGGTTTGATGAGGGATATGGGGCCAATATAAGGGCCAAGTACCAGCACCCATCACACATCATTTGCGCACACCCCCGACCCCCTGATCGCCTGAACCCCAATGCCACCGGTCAGGTTCTTCGACGATGCTCCGGTGATGGTGCCCCGACGAAGAAAAATGCGGCACCAACACATGCCTGAGCCTATCATGTGCTACCGCAACCCTCGGTCTGGTCCGATCTTAGACTGGGAATGAACTCCGTATGCTTGACTGGGAATGAACTCCATATGCCTAAGTCAACCCACCAAACGAGCGCTCGGGTGCTCAACCGGCCAGAGGGGCAGGATGCGTAACCCGGGGATTGGCCGGGTCCCCCTCTGCATGCTACCGATGTTGCTGCCGCAACCCTCAATCCAGTCCGATCTTAGACTAGGAATGAACTCCGTATGCCTAAGCTAACCGACGAAACGAGCGGGCGGGCGGTCGGGCACTACGCCAGCCAGAGAGACGGGATGCGAAAGCCGTGGATCGATAGGGTGGTAGGTGGGTTTAGGCACGTCTTCATATTTTTGCGTGCCAATGCCATTTTTATGGCTTGTAAATTCATACAATGGTCCTTTATGCCTAGACGTGAAGTTTCATGCCATTTTTCTTGGCATGCATAAAAAAATTCAGCTAAAAACTCGAAGTGCACAAGATTTTGTGACCATTTGAAAAAATTGTCCCCATTTTAGACACTTTAATGGCTACTGGTAGCAAAACTGTAAAATCTCAAATGCTCTTTAAGGGGGTGTGAGTTGTCTAGGTTTGATGAGGGATAGGGGGCCAATGTAAGGGCCAAGTACCAGCACCCATCGAACATCATGTGCGATACCCCCCCGGCCCCCCCGATTGCCGAAACCCCAATGCCGCCGATCAGGTTCTCCGACGATACTCCAACGATGGTGCCCCGACGAAGAAAAATACAGCACCAACACATGCCCGAGCCCAGCAAGTGCTGCCGCAACCCTCGGTCCGATTCGATCTTAGACTGGGAATGAACTTCGTATGCTTAGACTGGGAATGAACTCCGTATGCCAAAGTCAACCCACAAAACGAGCGTGCGGGTGCTCAGCCGGCCAAAGTCCCCCTCTGCGTGCTGCCGATCCTGTTGCCGCAACCCTCGGTCGGGTACGATCTTAGACTGGGAATGAACTCCATATGCCTAAGCTAACCGACGAAAGGAGCGGACGGGCGAGGGGGCGGGCACTACGTCGGCCAAAGAGACGGGATGCGCAAGCCGTGGATCGATAGGGTGGTAGGTGGGTTTAGGCACATCTTCATATTTCTACGTGCCAATGCCATTTTTATGGCTTGTAAATTCATGCAATAGTCCCTTTAGCCTTCACGTGAAATTTCATGACAAGACGACTCGTTTTCTATTTTTCACGTTTTCGAATCATTTTGTGGTTTAGGATTGTTTAAAATTTTTCGGAAGGAGTTTTGGCCCCAAACATGGTAGACGTGACCCTTGTATTTTTGTTGGCATGCACAAAAAAATTTAGCTAAAAACTCGAAATGTCCAAGATTTTGTGACCATTTGAAAAAAGTGTCCCCATTTCAGACACTTTAATGGCTACTGGCAGCAAACCTGTAAAATCTCAAATGCTCTTTAAGGGGGTGTGAGTTCTCGAGGTTTGATGAGGGATAGGGGGCCAATATAAGGGCCAAGTACCAGCACCCATTGCACATCATGTACGCACACCCCCCCGGGCCCCCTGATCGTCGGAACCCCAATGCCATCGGTCAGGTTCTCCTGCGATGCTTCGGTGATGCTGCCCGACGAAGAAAAATACGACACCAACACATGCTCGAGCCCAGCAAGTGCTGCCGCAACCCTCGATCTTAGATTGGGAATGAACTCCGTATGCCTAAGCCAATCGACGAAATGAGCGGGCGGGCGTACACCCCCTACCCCCCGATCGTCGGAACCCCAATGCCGCCGATCAGGATCTCCGACGATGGTGGCCCGACGAAGAAAAATGCGGCACCAGCACATGCCCGAGCCTAGCATGTGCTGCCACAACCCTCGGTCCGGTCCGATCTTCACATTTCTGCATGCCAATGCCATTTTTATGGCTTGTAAATTCATACAATGGTACCTTAAGCCTTCACGTGAATTATCATGGCAAGATGACTCATTTTCTATTTTTCATGATTTTTAAAACTTTTTGCGGTTCGGGATTTTTTTAAATTTTTTCGAAAGAAATTTTTGCCCCAAGCATGGTAGACGTGATCCTTGTATTTTTGTTGGCATGCATAAAAAATTCAGCTAAAAACTCGAAGTGTACAAGATTTTGTGGCCATTTGCAAAAAGTGTCCCCATTTCAGATACTTTAATGGCTACTGGTAGCAAACCTGTAAAATCTCAAATGCTCTTTAAGGGGGTGTGAGTTCTCAAGGTTTGATGAGGGATAAGGGGCCAATATAAGGGCCAAGTACCAGCACCCATCGCACATCATTTGCGCACATCCCCCCGGCCCCCCCGATCGTCGGAATCCCAATGTTGTCGGTCTCCGACGATGCTCTGACGATGGTGCCTCGACGAAGAAAAATGTGGCACCAGCACATGCTCGAGCCCATCATGTGCTGTCGTAACCCTCGGTCCAGTCCGATCTTAGACTGGGAATGAACTCCGTATGCTTAGACTGGGAATGAACTCCGTATGCCTAAGTCAACCCACGAAACGAGGGTGCGGGCGCTCAGCCGGCCAGAGGGGCGAGATGTGCAAGCTGGGGATCGGTCGGGTCCCCCTCTGCATGCAATCGATTCTACTACCGCAACCCTCGATCCTATCTGATCTTAGACTGGGAATGAACTCTGTATGCCTAAGCCAATCGACGAAACGAGCGGACGGGCGAGCGAACACTACGCCGGCCAGAGAGACGGGATGCGCAAGCCATGGATCGATAGTGTGGTAGGTGGGTTTAGGCACATCTTCATATTTTTCTGTGCCAATGCCATTTTTTTGGCTTGTAAATTCATACAATGGTCCTTAAGCCTTCACATGAAGTTTCACGGCAAGACGACTCGTTTTCTATTTTTCATGATTTTCAAAACTTTTTGAGGATCGGGATTTTTTAAAATTTTTTTGGAAAGAGTTTTGGCCCGAAACTTGGTAGACGTGATCCTTGTATTTTTGTTGGCATGCACAAAAAAATTCAGCTAAAAACTCAAAGTGTACAAGATTTTGTCACCATTTGAAAAAAGTGTCCCCATTTCAGACACTTTAATGGCTATTGCCAGCAAACCTGTAAAATCTCAAATGCTCTTTAAGGGGGGTGTGAGTTCTTGAGGTTTGATGAGGGATAGGGGGCCAATATAAGGGCCAAGTACCAGCACCCATCGCACATCATGTGCGCACACCCCCTGGCCCTCCCGATCCCCGGAACCCCAATGTCATCGGTCAGGTTCTCTGGCGATACTCCGACGATGGTGCCCCGGTGAAGAAAAATGCGGTACCAGCACATGCCCGAGCCTAGCATGTGCTACCGGAACCCTCGGTCTGGTTCGATCTTAGACTGCGAATGAACTCCATATGCTTAGACTGGGAATGAACTCTATATGCCTAACTCAACCCACGAAACGAGCGCGCGTGCGCTCAGCCAGCCAAAGCCAACCGATAAAACGAGCGGGAGGGTGGGCGCGCGGGCGGGCACTACGTCGGCTAGAGAGACAGGATGCGCAACCCATGGATCAATAGGGTGGTAGGTGTGTTTAGGCACATCCTCATATTTCTGCATGCCAATGCCATTTTTATGGCTTGTAAATTCATACAATGGTCCGTTAAGCCTTCACGTGAAGTTTCATGGCAAGACGACTCATTTTCTATTTTTCATAATTTTCAAAACTTTCTGAGATTCGAGATTTTTTAAAATTTCTTTGGAAAGAGTTTTGGTCCCAAACTTGGTAGACGTGATCCTTGTATTTTTGTTGGCATGCACAAAAAAATTCAGCTAAAAACTCGAAGTGTACAAGATTTTGTGACCATTTGAAAAAAGTGTCCCCATTTCAGACACTTTAATGGCTACTGCCAGCAAACCTGTAAAATCTCAAATGCTCTTTAAAGGGGTGCGAGTTCTCGAGTTTTGATGAGGGATAGGGGTCCAATATAAGGGCCAAGTACCAGCACCCATCGCACATCATGTGCGCACACCCCCCCGGCCCCCCCGATCACCGAAACCTCAATGCCGTCGGTCAAGTTCTTCGGCGATGCTCCAACGATGGTGCCCCGACGAAGAAAAATGCGGCACCAGCCCATGCCCGAGCCCAGCATGGGTTGCCACAACCCTTATTCCGGTCCGATCTTAGACTGGGAATGATCTCCGTATGCTTAGACTAGGAATGAACTCCGTACGCCTAAGTTAACCCACGAAACGAGCGTGTGGGCGCTCAACTGGCCAGAGGGGCAAGATGCACAAGTCGGGGATCGGCCGGGTCCCCCTCTACATGCTGCCGATCCTGCTGCCACAACCCTCGATCCGGTCCGATCTTAGATTGGGAATGAACTCCGTATGCCTAAGCCAACAGACGAAACGAGCAGGCGGGCGGGCACTATGCCGACAAGAGAGACGGGATGCGCAAGCCGTGGATCGATAGGGTGGTAGGTGGGTTTAGGCACATCTTCATATTTATGCGTGCCAATGCCATTTTTATGGCTTGTAAATTCATAAAATGGTGTCTTAAGCCTTCACGTGAAGTTTCATGGCAAGACGACTCGTTTTCTATTTTTCATGATTTTTGAAACTTTTTACGGTTTGAGATTTTTTAAAATTTTTTTGAAAGTAGTTTTGGCCCCAAACTTGGTAGACATGATCCTTGTATTTTTGTTGGCATGCACAAAAAAATTCCACTAAAAACTCGAAATGTACAAGATTTTGTGACCATTTGAAAAAAGTGTCCCATTTCAGACACTTTAATGGCTACTAGCAGCAAACCTGTAAAATCTCCAATGCTCTTTAAGGGGGTGTGAGTTCTCAAGGTTTGATGAGGGATAGGGGACCAATATAAGGGCCACGTACCAGCACCCATCGCACATCATGTGCGCACACCCCCCAGCCCCCCGATCGCCGGAACCCTAATGTCGTAGGTCAAGTTCTCCGACGATGCTCCGACGATGGTGCCCCGACGAAGAAAAATGCAGCACCAGCACATGCTCGAGCCCAGCATGTGCTGCCGCAACCCTTGGTCCGGTCCGATCATAGACAGGGAATGAACTCTGTATGCTTAGACTGGGAATGAACTCTGTATACTTAAGTCAACCCACGAAACGAGCGTTCAAGCGCTCAGCCGGCCAGAGGGGCGGGATGCGTAAGCCGAGGATCGGCCGGGTCCCCTTCTGCCTACTACCGATCCTACTGCTGCAACCCTCAGTCTGATCTGATCCTAGACTGGGAATGAACTCCTATTCCTAAGCCGACCGATGAAACGAGCGGGTGGGCAGGCACTACGCCAGCCAGAGAGACGGGATGCACTTACCGGGGATCGGTCGAGTTCCCCTCTACGTGCTGCTGATCCTGCTACCGCAACACTTGGTCTGGTCCAATCTTAGACTGGGAATGAACTTCGTATGCTTAAGCCAACCGACAAAACGAGCGGGCGGGCGGGCGGGCACTACGCCAGCCAGAGAGACGGGATGCACAAGCCGTGGATCGATAGGGTGGTAGGTGGGTTTAGGCACATCTTCATATTTCTGCATGCCAATGCCATTTTTATGGCCTGTAAATTCATACAAGGGTCCCTTAAGCCTTAACGTGAAGTTTCATGGCAAGATGACTCGTTTTCTATTTTTCATGATTTTTGAAACTTTTTACGGTTCGGGATTTTTTAAAATTTTTTTGGAAGGAGTTTTGGCCCCAAACTTGGTAGACGTAATCCTTGTATTATTTGTTGGCATGGACAAAAAAATTCTGCTAAAAACTTGAAGTGTACAAGATTTTGTGGCCATTTGAAAAAAGTGTCCCCATTTCAGACACTTTAACGGCTACTGGCAGCAAACCTGTAAAATCTCAAATGCTCTTTAAGGGGGTGTGAGTTCTTGAGGTTTGATGAGGGATAGGGGGCCAATATAAGTGCCAAGTACCAGCACCCATCGCACATCATGTGCGCACACCCCCCTTGGCCCCCTCGATCGTCGGAACCCCAATGCCGTCGGTCAGGTTATCCGACGATGCTCCGGTGATGGTGCCCCGATGAAGAAAAATGTGGCACCAGCACACGCCCAAGCCCAACATGTGCTGCCGCAACCCTCGGTTCGATTCGATCCTAGACTGGGAATGAACTCCGTATGCTTAGACTGGGAATGAACTCCATATGCCTAAGTTAACCCACAAGACGAGCATGCGGGCGCTCAGCCGGCCAGAGAGGCGGGATGCCCAAGCCAGGGATCGACCGGGTCTGCCTCTGCATGCTGCCAATCCTGCTGCCGCAACCCTTGGCCCGGTCCAATCTTAGACTGGGAATGAACTCCGTATGCTTAAGCCAACCGACGAAACGAGCGGGCAGACGGGCACTACGTCGACCAAAGAGACGGGATGCCCAAGTCGTGGATCGATAGGGTGGTAGGTGGGTTTAGGCACATCTTCATATTTCTGCGTGCCAATGCCATTTTTATGGCTTGTAAATTCAGACAATGGTCCCATAGGCCTTCACGTGAAGTTTCATGGCAAGTCGACTCGTTTTCTACTTTTCACGATTTTTGAAACTTTTTACGGTTCAGGATTTTTAAAATTTTTTTGGAAGGAGATTTGGCCCCCAAACTTGGTAGACATGATCCTTGTATTTTTGTTGGCATGCATAAAAAAAAATTCAGCTAAAAATTCGAAGTGTACAAGATATTGTGACCATTTGAAAAAAGTGTCCCCATTTTAGACACTTTAATGGCTTTCATGGCAAGTCGACTCGTTTTCTACTTTTCACGATTTTTGAAACTTTTTACGGTTCAGGATTTTTAAAATTTTTTTGGAAGGAGATTTGGCCCCCAAACTTGGTAGACATGATCCTTGTATTTTTGTTGGCATGCATAAAAAAAAATTCAGCTAAAAATTCGAAGTGTACAAGATATTGTGACCATTTGAAAAAAGTGTCCCCATTTTAGACACTTTAATGGCTACTGGCAGCAAACCTATAAAATCTCAAATGCTCTTTAAGGGGGTGTGAGTTCTCGAGGTTTGATGAGGGATAGGGGGCCAATATAAGGGCCAAGTACCAGCACCCATCGCACATCATGTGTGCACACCCCCGGCCCCGGTGATCGTCGGAACCTCAATGCCGTCGGTCAGGTTCTCTGATGATGCTCTGGTGATGGTGCCCTGACGAAGAAAAATGCGACACCAGCACATGCCCGAGCCTAGCCTGTGCTGCCGCAACCCTCGGTCCAGTCTGATCTTAGACTGGGACTGAACTCCGTATGCTTAGACTGGGAATGAACTCCGTATGCCTAAGTTAACCAGCAGAACGAGCGTACGGGCACTCAGCCGGCCAGAGGGGTGGGATGTGCAAGCTGGGGATCGGCCAGGTCCCCCTCTGCGTGCTATCAATCCTGCTGTCGTAACCCTCGGTCCGGTCTGATCTTAGATTAGGAATGAACTCTGTATGCCTAAGCCAACCGACGAAACGAGCGGACGGGCGGGCGGGCACTACATCGGCTAGAGAAACGGGATTTGCAAGCCGTGGATCGATAGGGTGGTAGGTGGGTTTAGGAACATCTTCATATTTCTGCATACCAATGCCATTTTTATGGCTTGTAAATTCATACAATGGTCCCTTAGGCCTTCACGTGAAGTTTCATGGCAAGACGACTCGTTTTCTACTTTTCACGATTTTGAAAACTTTTTGCGTTTCGAGATTTTTAAAAATTTTTTGGAAGGAGTTTTGGCCCCAATCTTGGTAGACGTGATCCTTGTATTTTTTTTAGGATGCACAAAAAAATTCAGCTAAAAACTCGAAGTGTACAAGATTTTGTGACCAGTTGAAAAAAGTGTCCCTATTTTAGACACTTTAATGGCTACTGGTAGCAAACCTGTAAAATCTAAAATGCTCTTTAAGGGGTATGAGTTCTCAAAGTTTGATGAGGGATAGGGGACCAATATAAGGGCCAAGTACGAGCACCCTTCGCACATCATGTGCGCACACCCCCCGACCCCCCGATCGTCGGAACGCCAATGCCGTCGGTCAGGTTCTCCGGTGATGCTCCGACGATGGTGCCGCAGCGAAGAAAAATGCGGCACCAGCACATGCCCAGCCCAGCATGTGCTGCCACAACCCTCTGTCTGGTCCGATCTTGACTTGGAAAGAACTCCGTATGCTTAAACTAGGAATGAACTCCGTATGCCTAAGTCAACCCACGAAACGAGCGTGCGGGCGCTCAGTTGGCCAGAGGGGCAGGATGCGCAAGCCGGCGATCGGCCAGGTCCCCCTCTGCGTGCTGTCAATCTTGCTGCCACAACCCTTGGTCTGGTCTGATCTTACACTGCGAATGAAATTCGTATGCCTAAGCCAACTGACGAAACGAGCGTGCGGCCGGGCGGGCGGGCAGTAGGCCGGCCAGAGAGGCGGGATCGCAAGCCGTGGATCGATAAGGTGGTAGGTGGGTTTAGGCACATCTTCATATTTTTGCATGCCGATGCCATTTTTTTGGCTTGTAAATTCACACAATGGTCCCTTAATCCTTCACGCGAAGTTTCATGGCAAGACGACTGATTTTCTATTTTTCATGATTTTTGAAACTTTTTACGGTTCGGGATTTTCTAAAATTTTTTTGGAAGGAATTTTGGCCCCAAACTTTGTAGACATGATCCTTGAATTTTTTTGGCATGCACAAAAAAATTCAGCTAAGAACACGAAGTGTACAAGATTTTGTGACCATTTGAAAAAAGTGTCCCCATTTCAGACACTTTAAAGGCTACTGATAGCAAACCTGTAAAATCTCAAATGCTCTTTAAGGGGTGTGAGTTCTCAAGGTTTGATGAGGGATAGGGGGCCAATATAAGAGCCAAGTACCAACTCCCATCGCACATCATGTGCGCACACCCCCCGGCCCCCTTGATCACCGGAACCCCATGCCACCGGTCAGGTTTTCCGGCAATGCTCCGGCGATGGTGCCCCGGCGAAGAAAAATGCGGCACCAGCACATGCCTGAGCCCAGCATGTGCTATCGCAACCCTCAGTCCGGTCCAATCATAGACTAGGAATGAACTCCGTATGCTTAGACTGGGAATGAACTCTGTATGCCTAAGTCAACCCACGAAACAAGCGTTCGGGCGCTCAGCCGACCAGAGGGGCGAGATGCGTAAGTCGGGGATCGACCGGGTCCCCCTCTGTGTGCTGCCGATCCTGCTACTGCAACCCTCAGTCTGGTTCAATCTTAGACTGGGAATGAACTCCGTATGCCTAAGCCAACTGACGAAACGAACGGGCGGGCGGGCGGGCACTACACCGGCCAGAGAGACGGGATGCGCAAACCGTGGATCGATAGGGTGGTAGGTGGGTTTTAGTACATCTTCATATTTCTGCATGCCAATGCCATTTTTATGGCTTGTAAATTAATACAATGGCCCCTTAAGCCTTCATGTGAAATTTCATGGCAAGACGACTCGTTTTCTATTTTTCATGATTTTCGAAACTTTTTACGGTTCGAGATTTTTTAAAAGTTTTTTCAGAAATGAGTTTTGGCCCCAAACTTCTTAGATGTGATCCTTGTATTTTTTTTTCGCAATGCCAGAAAAAAAATTCAGCTAAAAACTAGAGTGTACAAGATTTTCTGACCATTTTGAAAAAAGTGTCCCCCATTTCGGACAACTTTAATGGCTACTGGCAACAAACCTTTAAAATATAAATGCTTTAGGGGGTGTGAGTTCTCGAGGTTTGATTGAGGGATAGGGGGCCAATATAAGGGACAAGTTACCTATCCACCCCATCACACATCATGTGCACACACCCCCCGTCCCCCCGATCACCGGAACCCCAATGCTACACGTCAGGTTCCGACGATGGTGCCCGGCAAAAGAAAATAAGGCCACTAGCACATGCCCGAGCCAAGCATGTGCTGCCGCAATCCTCGGTCCAATCCGATCTTAGACTGGGAATGAACTCCGTATGCTTAGACTGGGAATGAACTCCGTATGCCTAAGTCAACCCATGAAACTAGCGTGCGGGCGTTCAGTCGGCCGGAGGGGTGGGATGCGCAAGCCGGGGATTGGTTGGGTCCCCCTCTGTGTGCTGCCAATCTAGCTGCCGCAACCCTTGGTCCGTTCTGATCTTAGATTGGGAATGAACTCCGTATGCCTAAGCCAACCGACGAAATGAGCGGGCGGGCGGGTGGGCACTACGCCAGCCGGAGGGACGGGATGCGCAAGGCATGGATCGATAGGGTGGTAGGTGGGTTTAGGCACATCTTCATATTTCTGCATGCCAATTCCATTTTTATGGCTTGTAAATACATACAATTGTCCCTTAAGCCTTCACGTGAAGTTTCATGGCAAGACGACTCGTTTTCTATTTTTCACGATTTTTGAAACTTTTTACGGTTTGGGATTTTTTAAAATTTTTTCGGAAGGAGTTTTGGCCCCAAACTTGGTAGACGTGATCGCTGTATTTTTTTTCGCATGCCCAAAAAAATTCATCTAAAACCTCGAAGTGTACAGGATTTTGTGACCATTTGAAAAAATGTCCCCATTTCTGACACTTTAATGGCTACTGGCAGCAAACTTGTAAAATCTCAAATGCTCTTTAAGGGGGTGTGAGCTCTCGAGGTTTGATGAGGGATAGGGGGCCAATATAAGGGCCAAGTACCAGTACCCATCACACATCATGTGCGCACACCCCCCCCGGCCGCCCCGATCATCAGAACCCTAATGCCGTCGGTTAGGTTCTCCGGCGATGGTGCCCCAGCAGAATGCGCACCCAGCCATCCCGAGCCCAGCATGTGCTACTGTAACCCTCGGTCCGGTTTGATCTTAGACTGGGAATGAACCCCATATGCTTAGACTGGGAATGAACTCCATATGCCTAAGTCAACCCACGAAGCGAGCGTGCGGGTGCTCAGCCGGCCAGAGTGGCTGGATGAACAAGCCAGGGATCGGCTGGGTCCCCCTCTGCGTGCTGTCGATCCTGCTGCTGCAACCCTCAATCTGATCCATTCTTAGACTGGGAATGAACTCTGTATGCCTAAGTCAACCGACGAAATGAACGGGCGGGCGGACGGGCGGGCACTACGTCGACCAGAGAGACGGGATGCGCAAGCCGTGGATCGATATGGTGGTAGGTGGGTTTAGGCACATCTTCATATTTCTGCATGCCAATGCCATTTTTATGGCTTGTAAATTCATACAATGGTCCCTTAAGCCTTCACGTGAACTTTCACGGCAAGAGGACTCGTTTTCTATTTTTCATGATTTTCAAAACTTGTTGCGGTTCAGGATTTTTTAAAATTTTTTCAGAAGGATTTTTGGCCCCAAACTTGGTAGACGTGATCCTTGTACCTTTGTTGGCATGCAAAAAAAAATGCAGCTAAAAACTCGAAGTGTACAAGATTTTGTGACCATTTGAAAAAAGTGTCCCCATTTTAGACACTTTAATTGCTACTGGTAGCAAACCTGTAAAATTTCAAATGCTCTTTAAGGGGGTGTGAGTTCTCGAGGTTTGATGAGGGATAGGGGGTGAATGTAAGGGCCAAGTACCGGCACCCATCGCACATCTTGTGTGGACACCCCCTCGGCCCACCGATCGTCGGAACCCCAATGCCGTCGGTCAGGTTCTCTGGTGATGCTCCGGTGATGGTGCCCCAACGAAGAAAATTGTGGCACCAGCACATGCCCGAGCCTAGCATGTGTTGCCGCAACCCTCGGTCCAGTCCGATCTTAGACTGGGAATTAATTCCATATGCCTAAGCCAACTGACGAAACGAACGGGCGGGCAGGCGGGCGGGTGGGCACTAGGCCGGCCAGAGCGGCGGGATGCGCAAGCCGTGGATCGATAGGGTGGTAGGTGGGTTTAGGCACATCTTCATATTTCTACATGCCGATGCCATTTTTGTGGTTTCTAAATTCATACAATGGTCCCTTAATCCTTCACGTGAAGTTTCATGGCAAGATGACTCGTTTTTTATTTTTCACGATTTTTGAAACTTTTTACGGTTTGGGATTTTCTAAAATTTTTTCGGAAGGAATTTTGGCCCCAAACTTGGTAGACATGATCCTTGTATTTTTTTTGGCATGCACAAAAAAATTCAGCTAAAAACTCGAAGTGTACAAGATTTTGTGACCATTTGAAAAAAGTGTCCCCATTTCAGACACTTTAATGGCTACTGGTAGCAAACCTGCAAAATCTCAAATGCTCTTTAAGGGGGTGTGAGTTCTCAAGGTTTGATGAGGGATAGGGGGGCAATATAAGGGCCAAGTACCAGCACCCATCGCACATCATGTGCACACACCCCCCCGGCCCCCCTTATCATCGGAACCCTAATGCCGTCGGTCAGGTTCTCCGACAATGCTCCGGCGATGGTGCCTCGGCGAAGAAAAATGCGGCACCAGCACATGCCTGAGCGCAGCATGTGCTATCGCAACCCTCAGTCCGGTCCGATCATAGACTAGGTATGAACTCGATATGCTTACACTGGGAATGAACTCTGTATGCCTAAGTCAACCCACGAAACAAGCGTGCGGGCGCTCAGTCGGCCAGTGGGGCGTGATGCGCAAGCCGGGGATCGATCGGGTCCCCCACTGTGTGCTGTCGATCCTGCTATCGTAACCCTCGTTCTGGTTTGATCTTCGACTGGGAATGAACTCCATATGCCTAAGGCAACAGACGAAATGAGCGGGCGGGCGGGCACTACGTCGGCCCGAGAGACGAGATGCGCAACCCGTGGATCGATATGGCGGTAAGTGTGTTTAGGCACATCTTAATATTTCTGCGTGCCAATGGTATTTTTATGGCTTGTAAATTCATACAATGGTCCCTCAAGCCTTCACGTGAAGTTTCATGGCAAGATGACTCATTTTCTATTTTTCACTATTTTTCAAACTTTTTATGGTTCGAGATTTTTTAAAATTTTTTCGGAAGGATTTTTGGCCCCAAACATGGTAGACGTGATCCTTATATTTTTGTTGGCATGCACAAAAAAATTCAGCTAACAACTCGAAGTGTATTAGATTTTGTGACCATTTGAAAAAAGTGTCCCCATTTCAGACACTTTAATGGCTATTGGCAGCAAACCTATAAAATCTCAAATGCTCTTTAAAGAGGTGTGAGTTCTCGAGGTTTGATGAGGGATAGGGGGCCAATATAAGGGCAAGTACCAGCACCCATCGTACATCATGTGCGCACACTCCCCCCGGCCCCCCTTATCGTCAGAACCTTATGCCTTCGGTCAGGTTCTCCGACAATGCTCCGGTGATGGTGCCTCGACGAAGAAAAATGTGGCACCAGCACATGCCTAAGCCCAGCATGTGCTATCGCAACCCTCGGTCTGGTCCGATCATAGACTAGGTATGAACTCCGTATGCTTAGACTGGGAATGAACTCCGTATGCCTAAGTCAACCCACGAAACAAGCGTGCGGGCGCTCAGTCGGCCAGAGGGGCGGGATGCACAAGCTGGGGATCGGTCGGGTCCCCCTCAGCGTGCTGCCGATCCTGCTACCGCAACCCTCAGTCTGGTCCGATCTTCGACTGGGAATGAACTCCGTATGCCCAAGGCAACAGATGAAACGAGCGGGCGGACGGGCACTACGCCGGCCAGAGAGACGAGATGCGTAGCCCGTGGATGGATATGGTGGTAGGTGTGATTAGGCACATCTTAATATTTCTGCATGCCAATGGTATTTTTATGGCTCGTAAATTCATACAATGGTCCCTCAAGCCTTCACGTGAAGTTTCATGGCAAGATGACTCATTTTCTATTTTTCACTATTTTTCAAACTTTTTACGGTTCAAGATGTTTTAAAATTTTTTCAAAAGGATTTTTGGCCCCAAACATGGTAAACGTGATCCTTATATTTTTGTTGGCATGCACAAAAAAATTCAGCTAAAAACTCGAAGTGTGTTAGATTTTGTGACCATTTGAAAAAAGTGTCCCCATTTCAGACACTTTAATGGCTACTAGTAGCAAACCTGTAAAATCTCAAATGCTTTTTAAGGAGGTGTGAGTTTTCGTGGTTTGATGAGGATTAGGGGGCCAATATAAGGGCTAGTACCAGCGCCCATCGCACATCGTGTGCGCACACCCGCCTCGGCCCCCCCGATCGTCGGAACCCCAATGCCGTCGGTCAGGTTCTCCGACGATGCTCCGGTGATGGTGCCCCGGCAAAGAAAAATGCGGCACCAGCACATGCCCGAGCCCAGCATGTGCTGCCACAATCCTTGGTCTGGTCCGATCTTAGACTGGGAATGAACTCCGTATGCTTAGACTGGGAATGAACTCCGTATGCCTAAGTCAAACCACGAAACGAGCGTACGGGCGCTCAGCTGGCCAGAGGGGTGGGATGCGTAAGCCGGGGATCGGTCGGGTCCCCCTCTGCGTGCTTGTCAATCCTGCTATCGTAACCCTCAGTCCAGTGCGATCTTAGACTGGGAATGAACTCCGTATGACTAAGCCAATCGATTAAATGAGCGGACGGGCGGGCACTACGCCGGCCAGAAAGACAAGATGCGCAAGCCATGGATCGATCGGGTGGTTGGTGGGTTTAGGCACATCTTCATATTTCTGCGTGCAATTGCCATTTTTATGGCTTGTAAATTCATACAATGGTCCCTTAAGTCTTCACGTGAAGTTTCATGGCAAGACGACTCGTTTTCTATTTTTCACGATTTTTGAAACTTTTTACGGTTCGAGATTTTTTAAAATTTTTTTGAAAAAAGTTTTGGCCCCAAACTTGGTAGACGTGATCCTTGTATTTTTGTTGGCATGCACAAAAAAATTCAGCTAAAAACTCAAAGTGTACAAGATTTTGTGACCATTTGAAAAAAGTGTCCCCATTTCAGACACTTTAATGGCTACTGGCAGCAAACCTGTAAAATCTCAAATGCTCTTTAAGGGGGTCTGAGTTCTCGAGGTTTGATGAGGGATAGGCAGCGAATATAAGGGCCAAGTACCAGCAGCCATTGCACATCATGTGCGAACAACCCCCGGCCCCCCCGATCGCCGGAACCCCAATGCCGTCGGTCATGTTCTCCGACGATGCTCCGATGATGGTACCCCGACGAAAAAAAATGCGGCACCAGCACATGCTTGAGCCCAGCATGTGCTGCCGCAACCCTCGATCTGGTCGGATCTTAGACTGGGAATGAACTTCGTATGCTTACACTGGGAATGAACTCCGTATGCCTAAGTCAACCCACGAAACGAACGTACGAGCGCTCAGCCGGCCAGAGGGGCTAGATGCGTAAGCCGGGGATCGGTCGGGTCCCCCTCTGCGTGTTGCTGATCCTACTACCGTAACCATCTGTCCGGTCTGATCTAAGACTGGGAATGAACTCCGTATGCCTAAGCTAACCGACGAAATGAGCGGGCGGGCGGGCACTACGCCGGCCAGAGAGATGGGATGCGCAAGCCGTGGATCGATAGGGTGGTAGGTGGGTTTAGGCACATCTTCATATTTCTGCATGCCAATGAAATTTTTATGGCTTGTAAATTCATACAATGGTCCCTTAAGCCTTCACGTGAAGTTTCATGGCAAGACGACACGTTTTTTATTTTTCACGATTTTTAAAACTTTTTGAGGTTCAGTATTTTTTTTAAATTTTTTGGGAAAGATTTTTTGCCCCAAACTTGGTAGACGTGATCCTTGTATTTTTTTTGGCATGCACAAAAAAATTCAGCTAAAAACTCGAAGTGTACAAGATTTTGTGACTATTTGAAAAAAGTGTCCCCATTTCAGACACTTTAATGGCTACTGGCAGCAAACCTGTAAAATCTGAAATGCTTTTTAAGGGGGTGTGAGTTCTCAAGGTTTGATGAGGGATAGGGGGCCAATATAAGGGCCAAGTACCAGTACCCATCGCACATCAGGTGCGCACACCTCCCCTAGCCCCCTCGATCGTCGAAACCCCAAGGCCGCAAGTCAGGTTCATCGACGATACTCCGACGATGGTGGCCTAGGGATGAAAAATGCGGCACCAGCACATGCCCGAGCCTAGTATGTGCTACCGTAACCCTCAGTCCGGTCCGATCTTAGACTAGGAATCAACTCCGTATCCTTAGATTGGGAATGAACTCCATATGCCTAAGTCAACCCACAAAATGAGCATGCGGGCGCTTAGCCTGCCAGAGGGGCGGGATGCGTAAGCCGAGGATCGGCCGGGCTCCCCTCTGCATTTTGCCGATCCTACTACCGTAACCCTTGGTCCGGTTCGATCTTAGACTGGGAATGAACTACGTATGCCTAAGCCAACCGACGGAAAGAACGAGCGGGCGGGCGGGCGGGCACTACCTCGGCCAGAGAGACGGAATGTGCAAGCCATGGATCGATAGGTTGGTAGGTGGGTTTAGGCATGTCTTCATATTTCTGCATGCCAATGCAATTTTTATGGCTTGTAAATTCATACAATGGTCCCTTAAGCCTTTACGTGAAGTTTCATGGCAAGACGACTCGTTTTTTATTTTTCACGATTTTTAAAACTTTTTGAGGTTCGAGATTTTTTAAAATTTTTTGGGAAGGATTTTTGGCCCCAAACTTGGTAGACGTAATCCTTGTATTTTTTTTGGCATGCACAAGAAAATTCAGCTAAAAACTAGAAGTGTACAAGATTTTGTGACCATTTGAAAAAAGTGTCCCCATTTTAGACACTTTAATGCCTATTGGCAGCAAACCTGTAAAATCTCAAATGCTCTTTAAGGGGGTGTGAGTTCTCGAGGTTTTATGAGGGATAGGGGGCCAATATAACGGCCAAGTACCAGCACCCATCGTACATCATGTGCGCACACCCCCCGGCGCCCTCGATCGTCGGAACCCCAATGTCGTCGATCAGGTTCTCCGACGATGCTCCAGCGATGGTGCCCCGACGAAGAAAAATGCAGCACCAGCACATGCCCGAGCCCAGCATGTGCTACCGCAAACCTTGTTTCGATCAGATCTTAGACTGGGAATGAACTCCGTATTCCTAAGTCAACCCACGAAATGAGCGTGCGGGCGCTCAGTCGACCAAAGGGGCGGGATGCGCAAGCCGGGGATCGATCGAGTCCCCCTCTGCATGCTGTCGATCCTGCTGCTACAACCATCGATCCAGTCTGATCTTAGACTAGGAATGAACTCTGTATGCCTCAGCCAACCGACAAAACAAGGGGGGGGACGGGTCGGCAGGCACTACGCCTGCCAGAGAGACGGGATGCGCAAGCCATGGATCGATAGGGTGGTAGGTGGGTTTAGGATCATCTTCATATTTCTGCGTGCCAATGCCATTTTTATGGCTTGTAAATTCATACAATGGTCCCTTAAGCCTTCACGTGAAGTTCCATGGCAAGACGACTCATTTTTTATTTTTCACAATTTTAAAAACTTTTTGCGGTTCGGGATTTTTCAAAATTTTTTCAGAAGGACTTTTAGCCCCAAACTTGGTAGACGTGATCCTTGTATTTTTGTTGGCATGCACAAAAAAATTCAGCTAAAAACTCGAAGTGTACAAGATTTTGTGACCATTTGAAAAAAGTGTCCCCATTTCAGACACTTTAATGCCTATTGGCAGCAAACCTTTAATTAATCTCAAATGCTCTTTAAGGGGGTGTGAGTTCTCGAGGTTTTATGAGGGATAGGGGGCCAATATAAGGGCCAAGTACCAGCACCAATTGTACATCATGTGCGCACGCCCCCCCGGCCCCCTCGATCCTCGGAACACCAATGCCGCTGGTCAGGTTCTCCGACGATGCTCCGGCGATGGTGCCCCGACGAAGAAAAATGCGGCACTAGCACATGCTCGAGCCCAGCATGTGCTGCTGCAACCCTCAGTCCGATCCGATCTTAGACTGGGAATGAACTCCGTATGCTTAGATTACGAATGAACTCCGTATGCCTAAGCCAACCCACAAAATGAGCGAAAGGGCACTCAGCCGGCCAGAGGGACGGGATACGAAAGCCGGGGATCGGCCGGGTCCCCCTCTGCATGCTGCCGATCCTACTACTGCAACCCTCGATCCGGTCTGATCTTAGACTGGAAATGAACTCCGTATGCCTAAGCCAACCGACGAAACAAGTGGGCAGGCGGGCGACCACTACGTCGGCCAGAGAGAAGGGATGCGCAAGCCGTGGATCGATAGGGTGGTAGGTGGGTTGAGGCACATCTTCATATTTCTACGTGCCAATGCCATTTTTATGGCTTGTAAATTAATACAATGGTCCATTAAGCCTTCACGTGAAGTTTCATTGCAAGACGACTCGTTTTCTATTTTTCACGATTTTCAAAACTTTTTGAGGTTTGGCATTTTTTAAAATTTTTTGGGAAGGATTTTTACCCCCAAACTTGGTTGACGTGATCCTTGTATTTTTTTTGGCATGCACAAAAAAATTCAGCTAAAAACTCGAAGTGTACAAGATTTTGTGACCATTTGAAAAAAGTGTCCCCATTTCAGACACTTTAATGGCTACTGGCAGCAAACCTGTAAAATCTCAAATGCTCTTTAAGGGGGTGTGAGTTCCTTGAGGTTTGCATGAGGGAATAGGGGGGGCTATAAGGGCCCAAGTACAGCACCCATCGAACATTCATGTGCGAACACCGAGGCCCCTTCCGATCTCGAACCGTCAATGTCGCGCAGTACAGGTTTCTCGACGGATTCTCCGATGATGGTGCCTTCGACGAAGAAAAATGCGGACCACGCAAAATGCCCAACCCGGCATGTGCTGTCGCAACCCCCTCGCTTAGTTGATCTTAGACTGGGAATGAACTCCGTATGCTTAGACTGGGAATGGACTTCGTAAGCCTAAGTCAACCCACGAAATGAGTGTGCGGGCGCTCAGCCGGCCAGAGGGGCGAGATGCACAAGTCAGGGATTGGTCGGGTCCTCCTCTACGTGCTGCCGATCCTGCTACCGCAACCCTCGATCCGGTATGATCTTAGATTGGGAATGAACTCCGTATGCCTAAGCCAATCGACGAAATGAACGGGCAGGCGGGCATTACGCTGGCCAGAGAGACGAGATGCGCAATGCATGGATCGATAGGGTGGTAGGTGGGTTTAGGCACATCTTCGTATTTTTACGTACGAATTGGTAGACGTGATTTTTGGGAAAGATTTTTGGCCCCAAACTTCAAATGGTCACAAAATCTTGTACACTTCGAGTTTTTAGCTGAATTTTCTTGTGCATGCCAAAAAAAATACAAGGATCGCGTCTACCAAGTTTGGGGCCAAAAATCCTTCCCAAAAATTTTCAAAAAAATCTCAAACCTCAAAAAGTTTTGAAAATCGTGAAAAAATAGAAAACGAGTCGTCTTGCCATGAAACTTCACGTGAAGGCTTAAGGGACCATTGTATGAATTTACAAGCCATAAAAATTGCATTGGCAAGCAGAAATATGAAGACGTGCCTAAACCCACCTACCAACCTATCGATCCACGGCTTGCGGATCCCGTCTCTCTGACCGAGGTAGTGCCCGCCCGCCCGCCCGCCCATTCGTTCCGTCGGTTGGCTTAGGCATACGTAGTTCATTCCCAGTCTAAGATCGAATCGGACCGAGGGTTACGGTAGCAGGATCGACAGAATGCAGAGGGGAGCCCGGCTGATCCTCGGCTTATGCATCCCACCCCTCTGGCAGGCTAAACGCCCGCATGCTCATTTCATGGGTTGACTTAGGCATATGGAGTTCATTCCCAATCTAAGCATACGAAGTTGATTCCCAGTCTAAGATCGGACCAGACTGAGGGTTACGGCAGCACATACTAGACTCGGGCATGTGCTGGTGCCGCATTTTTCATCCCCAGGCCACCATCGTCGGAGTATCATCGAAGAACCTAACTTGCGGCATTGGGGTTCCGGCGACCGAGAGGGGCTAGGGGAGGTGTGCGCACCTGATGTGCGATGGGTGGTGGTACTTGGCCCTTATATTGGCCCCCTATCCCTCATCAAACCTTGAGAACTCACACCCCCTTAAAAAGCTTTTCAAATTTTACAGCTTTGCTGCCAGTAGCCATTAAAGTGTCTGAAATGGGGACACTTTTTTCAAATGGTCACAAAATCTTGTACACTTCGAGTTTTTAGCTGAATTTTTTTGTGCATGCCAAAAAAAATACAAGGATCACGTCTACCAAGTTTCAGACACTTTAACGGCTACTGGCAGCAAACCTGTAAAATCTCAAATGCTCTTTAAGGGGGTGTGAGTTCTTGAGGTTTGATGAGGGATAGGGGGTCAATATAAGGGCCAAGTACCAGCACCCATCGCACATCACGTGCGCACACCCCCCCGGCCCCCCTGATCGTCGAAACCCCAATGCCGCCGGTCAGGCTCTCCGACGATGCTCTGGCAATGGTGTCCCGGCGAAGAAAAATGTGGCACCAACACATGCCTGAGCCCAGCATGTGCGCACACCCCCCGGACCATTGTATGAATTTACAACCCATAAAAATGGCATTGGCACACAGAAATATGAAGATGTGCCTAAACCCACCTACCACCCTATCAATCCACGGCTTGCGCATCCCGTCTCTTTGGCCGGCGTAGTGCCCGCCCGTTCCCTCGTTTCGTCGGTTGGCATTGGCATACGGAGTTCATTCCCAGTCTACAATCAGACCGAATCGAGGGTTGCGACAGTAGGATCGGCAGCACGCAGAGGGGGACCCGGTCGATCCCCATCTTGTGCATCCCGCCCTTCTGGCCGGCTGAGCACCCGCACGCTTGTTTCATGGGTTGACTTAGGCATACGGAGTTCATTCCTAGTCTAAGCATACGGAGTTAACTCCCAGTCTAAGATCGGACTGGATCGAGGGTTGCGCCAGCACATGCTGGGCTCGGGTATGTGTTGGTGCCACATTTTTCTTCGTCGGGGCACCATCACCGGAGAACCTTACCGGTGGCATTGGGGTTCCGGTGATCGGGGGGCCGGGGAGGGGGGTGTGCGCACATGATGTGCGATGGGTGCTGGTACTTGGCCCTTATATTGGCCCCCTATCCCTCATCAAACCTCGAGAACTCACACCCCCTTAAAGAGCATTTGAGATTTTACAGGTTTGCTGCCAGTAGCCATTAAAGTGTCTGAAATGGGGACACTTTTTTCAAATGGTCACAAAATCTTGTACACTTCGAATTTTTAGCTGAATTTTTTTTTTGCATGCCAACAAAAATACAAGGATCATGTCTACCAAGTTTAGGGCCAAAACACCATTCGAAAAAATTTAAAAAAATCCCGAACAGCAAAAAGTTTTGAAAATCGTGAAAAATAGAAAATGAGTCATCTTGCCATGAAACTTCACGTGAAGGCTTAAGGGACCATTGTATAAATTTACAAGCCATAAAAATGGCATTGGCATGCAGAAATATGAAGATGTGCCTAAACCCTCCTACTACCCTATCGATCCATGGCTTGCGCATCCCGTCCGCCCGCCCGCCCGCTCGTTTCGTCATTTGGCTTAGGCATACAGAGTTCATTCCCAATCTAAGATCGGATCGGACCAAGGGTTGCGACAGCAAGATTTGCAGCACATAGAGGGGGACCCGACTGATCCCTGGCTTGCGCATCCCGCCCCTCTAGTCGGTTGAGCACCCGCACGCTTGTTTCGTGGGTTGACATAGGCATACAGAGTTCATTCCCAGTCTAAGATCGGACCGGACCGAGGGTTACTGCAGCACATGCTGGGCTCGGGTATGTGTTGGTGCCGCATTTTTCTTCGTCGGGGCACCATCTCCGGAGCATCATCGGAGAACCTGACCAGCGGCATTGGGGTTTCGATGATCGGGGGGGCCGGGGAGGGGGGTGTGCGCACATGATGTGCGATGGGTGCTGGTACTTGGCCCTTATATTGGCCCCCTATCCCTCATCAAACCTCGAGAACTCACACCCCCTTAAAGAGCATTTGAGATTTTACAGGTTTGCTGCCAGTAGCCATTAAAGTGTCTGAAATGGGGACACTTTTTTCAAATGGTCACAAAATCTTGTACACTTCGAGTTTTTAGCTGAATTTTTTTGTGCATGCCAAAAAAAATACAAGGATCACGTCTACCAAGTTTGGTGCCAAAACTCCTTTCAAAAAAATTTTAAAAAATCCCAAAGCGCAAAAAATTTCAAAAATCATGAAAAATAAAAAACGAGTCGTCTTTCCATGAAACTTCACGTAAAGGCTTAAGGGACCATTGTATGAATTTACAAGCCATAAAAATGGCATTGGCATGCAGAAATATAAAGATGTGCCTAAACCCACCTACTACCCTATCGATCCACAGCTTGCGCATCCCGTCTCTCTGGCCGATGTAGTGCCCACCCGCCCGCCCGCCCGCTCATTTCGTCGGTTGGCTTAGGCATACGGAGTTCATACCCAGTCTAAGATCAGACCGGACTGAGGGTTGCATCCCGCCCCTCTGGCCGGCTGAGCGCCCGCACGCTCGTTTCGTGGGTTGACCTAGGCATACATAGTTCATTCCCAGTCTAAGCATACGGAGTTCATTCCCAGTCTATGATCGAACCGAACTAAGGGTTGTGGCAGCACATGCTAGGCTCGGGCATGTGCTGGTGCCGTATTTTTCTTCGTCGGAGCACCATCGTCGGAGAACCTGACTGACGACATTGGGGTTTCGACGATCGAGGGGGCCAGGGGGTGTGTGCACATGATGTGCCATGGGTGCTGGTACTTGGCCCTTATATTGGCCCCCTATGCCTCATCAAACCTCGAGAACTCACACCCCCTTGAAGAGCATTTGAGATTTTACAGGTTTGCTGCCAGTAGCCATTAAAGTGTCTGAAATGGGGACACTTTTTTTAAATGGTCACAAAATCTTGTAGACTAGGTGTTTTTAGCTGAGTTTTTTTGTGCATGCCAAAAAAAATACAAGGATCACATCTACCAAGTTTGGTGCCAAACTCCTTTCGAAAAAATTTTAAAAAATCCTGAACCGCAAAAAATTTCAAAAATCATGAAAAATAAAAAACGAGTCGTCTTTCCATGAAACTTCAAGTGAAGGCTTAAGGGACCATTGTATGAATTTACAAGCCATAAAAATGGCATTGGCATGCAGAAATATGAAGATGTGCCTAAACCCACCCACCACCCTATCGATCCACGGCTTGCGCATCCCGTCTCTCTGGCCGACGTAGTGCCAGCCCGCCCGCCCCCGCTCGCTCATTTCGTCGGTTGGCTTAGGCATACGGAGTTCATTCCTAGTCTAAGATTAGATCGGACCAAGGGTTACGGTAGTAGGATCGGCAGCACGTAGAAGGGGACCTGACCGATCCCCGGCTTGCGCATCCCGTCCTTTTGGCCGGCTGAGCGCCCGCACGCTCGTTTCGTGGGTTGACTGAGGCATACGGAGTTCATTCCCAGTCTAAGCATACGGAGTTCATTCCCAGCCTAATATCGGACCGGACTGAGGGTTACGACAGCACATGCTGGGCTCGGGCATATGCTGGTGCCGTATTTTTCTTCGTCGGGGCACCATCGTCGGAGAGCTTGACCGGCAGCATTGGGGTTCCGACGATCGAGGGGCCGGGGGGTGTGCACACATGATGTACGATGGGTGCTGCTTGTTGGCCCTTATATTGGCCCCCTATCCCTCTTCAAACCTCAAGAACTCACACCCCCTTAAAGAGCATTTGAGATTTTACAGGTTTGCTACCAGTAGCCATTAAAGTGTCTGAAATGGGGACACTTTTTTCAAATGGTCACAAAATCTTGTACACTTTGAGTTTTTAGCTGAATTTTTTTGTGCATGCCAACAAAAATACAAGGATCACGTCTACCAAGTTTGGGGCCAAAACTCCTTTCAAAAAAATTTTAAAAAATCCCGAACCGTAAAATGTTTCAAAAATTGTGAAAAATAGAAAACGAGTCGTCTTGCCATGAAACTTCACGTGAAGGCTTAAGGGACCATTGTATGAATGTACAAGCCATAAAAATGGCATTGGCATGCAGAAATATGAAGATGTGCCTAAACCCACCTACCACCCTATCGATCCACGGGTTACGCTTCCTATCTCTCTGGCCGGTGTAGTGCCCGCCCGCTCATTTCGTCAGTTGGCTTAGGCATACGGAGTTCATTCCCAGTCTAAGGTCAGACCAGACCGAGCAGAGGGGGACCTGGTCGATCCCCAGCTTGCGCATCCCGCCCTTCTGGCCGGCTGAGCACCCAAAGGCTCGTTTCATGGGTTGACTCAGGCATACAGAGTTCATTCCCAGTCTAAGCATACGAAGTTCATTCCCAGTCTAAGATCGGACCGGACCGAAGGTTGCGGCAGCACATGCTGGGCTCGGGCATGTGTTGGTGCCGCAATTGTCTTCGTCAGTGCACCATCGTCGGAGCATCGCCGAAGAACCTGACCGGCGACATTGGGGTTCCGACAATCGGGGGGCCGGGGGGGTGTGCGCACATGATGTGCGATGGGTGCTGGTACTTGGCCCTTATATTGGCCCCCTATCCCTCATCAAACCTCGAGAACTCACACCCCCATAAAGAGCATTTGAGATTTTATAGGTTTGCTGCTAGTAGCCATTAAAGTGTCTGAAATGGGGACACTTTTTTCAAATGGTTACAAAATCTTGTACACTTCAAATTTTTTGCTGAATTTTTTTATGCATGCCAAAAAAAATACAAGGATCATGTCTACCAAGTTTGGGACTAAAACTCCTTCCGAAAAAATTTTAAAAAATCCCAAACCACAAAAAGTTTTGAAAATCGTAAAAAATAGAAAACGAGTCTTCTTGCCATGAAACTTCACGTGAAGGGTTAAGGGACCATTGTTTGAATTTACAATCCATAAAAATGGCATTGGCATGCAAAAATATGAAGATATGTCTAAACCCACCTACCACCCTATCGATCCACGGCTTGCGCATCCCGTCTCTCTGGCCGGCGTAGTGCCCGCCCTCTCGCCCACCCGTTCGTTTCTTCGGTTGGCTTAGGCATACGGAGTTCATTGCCACTCTAAGATTGGACCGGACTGAGGGTTGTGGTAGCAGGATTGGCAGCATGCAGAGGGGGACCCGACCGATCCCCGGCTTGCGCATCCCACCCCTCTGGCCGACTGAGCGCCCGCATGCTCGTTTCGTCGGTTCACTTAGGCATACGGAGTTCATTCCCAGTCTAAGCATGTGGAGTTCATTCCTAGTCTAAGCATGTGGAGTTCATTCCCAGTCTAAGATCGGACAGGACGGAGGGTTGCAGCAGCACATGCTGGGCTTGGGCATGTGCTGGTGCTGCATTTTTGTTCGCCGAGGCACCATCGCCGGAGAACCAGACCAGCGGCATTGGGGTTCCGACGATTGGGGGGGCTGGGTGCACATGATATGCGATGGGTGCCGGTACTTGGCCCTTATATTGGCCCCCTATCCCTCATCAAACCTCGATAACTCACACCCCCATAAAGAGCATTTGAGATTTTACAGGTTTGCCGCCAGTAGCCATTAAAGTGTCTGAAATGGGGACACTTTTTTCAAATGGTTACAAAATCTTGTACACTTCGAGTTTTTAGCTGAATTTTTTTGTGCATGCCAACAAAAATACAATGATCATGTCTACCAAGTTTGTTGCCAAAACTCCTTTCGAAAAAATTTTAAAAAATCTTGAACCGTAAAAAGTTTCAAAAATCGTGAAAAATAGAAAACGAGTCGTCTTGCCATGAAACTTCGCGTGAAGGCTTAGGGGACAATTGTATGAATTTAGAAGCCATAAAAATGGCATTGGCATGCAGAGATATGAAGTTGTGGCTGAACCCACCTACCACCCTATCGATCCATGGCTTACGCATCCCGTCTCTCTGGCTGGCGTAGTGCCCGCCCGCCTGCCCGCCGCCCGCTCGTTTCATCGGTTGGCTTAGGCATACGAAGTTCATTCCCAGTCTAAGATCAGACCGGACCGAGGGTTGCGGCAGTAGGATCGGTAGCACGCAGAGGGGGACTCGACCGATCCCCAGCTTGCGCATCCTACCCTTCTGGCCGGCTGAACGCCCGCATGCTCGTTTCATTGGTTAACTTAGGCATACGGAGTTCATTCCCAATCTAAGCATACGGAGTTCATTCACAGTCTAAGCATACGGAGTTCATTCCCAGTCTAAGAACAGACCAGATCGAGGGTTGCGACAGCACATGCTGGGCTCGAGCATGTGCTGGTACTACATTTTTCATCACCGGGGCACCATCGTCGGAGCATCACCGGAGAACCTGACCGGCGGCATTGAGGTTCCGACGATCAGGGGGGTCAGAGGGGTGTGCGAACATGATGTGCGATGGGTGCTGGTACTTGGCCCTTATATTGGCCCTCTATCCCTCATCAAACCTCGAGAACTCACACCACCTTAAAGAGCATCTGAGATTTTACAGGTTTGCTGCCAGTAGCCATTAAAGTGTCTGAAATAGGGACACTTTTTTCAAATGGTCACAAAATCTTGTACACTTCGAGTTTTTAGCTGAAGTTTTTTTGTGCATGCCAACAAAAATACAAGGATCACGTCTACCAAGTTTGGGGCCAAAACTCCTTCCGAAAAAATTTTAAAAAATCTCGAGCCGTAAAAAGTTTCGAAATTGTGAAAAATAGAAAACGAGTCATCTTGCCATGAAACTTCACGTGAAGGCTTAAGGGATCATTGTATGAATTTACAAGCCATAAAAATGGCATTGGCATGTAGAAATATGAAGATGTGCCTAAACCCACCTACCACCCTATCGATCCACGACTTGCGCATCCCGTCTCTCTAGCCGGCGTAGTGCTCACCCGCCCGTCCGCTTGTTTCATTGGTCGGCTTAGGTAT
The DNA here is from genome assembly GCF_002303985.1 of Durio zibethinus. Next base: position 17,214,747 of record NW_019168048.1, read on the forward strand.
ACGCAGTTCATTCCCAGTCTAAGATCATATCGTACCGAGGGTTGTGGCAGCAGGATCGACAGCACACAGAGAGGGACCCATTCGATTATCGGCTTGCGCATCTCGCCCTTCTGGCTGGCTGAGCACCCGCACGCTCGTTTTGTTGGTTGACTTAGGCATACGGAGCTCATTCCCAGTCTAAGATCAGACCAGACCGAGGGTTGTGGCAGCACATGTTGGGCTCGGGCATGTGCTGGTGCTGCATTTTTCTTCGTCGGGGCACCATCACCGGAGCATCGCTGGAGAACTTGACCGACGGCATTGGCGTTTCGACGATTGGAGGGGCCGGGGGGGTGTGCGCACATGATGTGCGATTGGTGCTAGTACTTGGCCCTTATATTGGCCCCTTATCCCTCATCAAACCTCGAGAACTCACACCCCCTTAAAGTGCATTTGAGATTTTATAAGTTTGCTGCCAGTAGAAATTAAAGTGTCTGAAATGGGGACACTTTATTCAGCTGGTCACATAATCTTGTACACTTCGAGTTTTTAGCTGAATTTTTTTGTGCATGAAAACAAAATACAGGGATCACGTCTACCAAGTTTGGGGCCAAAACTCCTTCCAAAAAATAGAAAACGAGTCGTCTTGCCATGAAACTTCACTTGAAAGCTTAAGGGAGCATTGTATGAATTTACAAGCCATAAAAATGGCATTGGCAGGTAGAAATATGAAGATGTGCAGCTCGCCCGCCCGCCCGCCCGCTCGTTTTATCGATTGGCTTACGCATACGGAGTTCATTCCCAGTCTAAGATCGGACCGGACCGAGGGTTGTGGTAGGAGGATCAGCAACACGCAGAGGGGGACCCGATCGATCCCCGGCTGATGCATCCCGCCCCTCTGGCCGACTGTGCGCTCGCACGCTCATTTCGTGGGTTGACTTAGGCATATGGAGTTCATTCCCAGTCTAAGCATACGGTGTTGATTCCCAGTCTAAGATCGGACCAAACCGATGGTTGTGGCAGCACATGCTGGGGTCAAGCATGTGCTGGTGTCGCATTTTCAGGGCACCATCGCCGGAGCATCATCGGGGAATCTGACCAGCAGCATTGGGGTTCCGTCGATTGGGGGGCCGGGGGGTGTGCGCACATGATGTGCGATGTGTGCTGGTAGTTGGCCCTGATATTCACCCCCTATCCCTCATCAAACCTCAGGAACTCAGACCCCCTTAAAAAGCATTTGAGATTTTACAGGTTTGATGCCAATGGCCATTAAAGTGTCTGAAATGGGGACACTTTTTTCAAATGGTCACAAAATCTTGTACACTTCGAGTTTTTAGCTGACTTTTTTTGTGCATGCCAAAAAAAATACAAGGATCACGTCTACCAAGTTTGGGGCCAAAACTCCTTCCAAAAAAATTTTAAAAAAATCACGAACCGTAAAAAGTTTCAAAAATCGTGAAAAATAGAAAACGAGTTGTCTTGCCATGAAACTTCACGTGATGGCTTAAGGGACCATTGTGTGAATTTACAAGCCATAAAAATGGCATTGGCATGTAGAAATATGAAAATGTGCCTAAACCCACCTACCACCCTATCGATCCACGGCTTGCACATCCCGTCTCTCTGGCCGACGTAGTGCCTGCCCGCTCTCTCGTTTCATCGGTTGGCTTAGGCATATGGAGTTCATTCCCAGTCTAAGATTAGACCAGATGGAGGGTTGCGGCAGCAGTATCACCAGCACATAGAGGGGGACTCGGCCGATCCCGACTTACGCATCCCGCCCCTCTGGCTGGCTGAGCACCCGCACGCTCGTTTCGTGCGTTGACTTAGGCATACGGAGTTCATTCCCAGTCTAAGCATACGGAGTTCATTCCTAGTCTATGATCGGATTGGATCGAGGGTTGCGGCAGCAGATGCTAGGCTCGGGCATGTGCTGGTGCCACATTTTTCTTCGTCGGGCCACCATCGCCGGAGCATCGTCGAAAACCTGACCAGCAGTATTGGGGTTCCGACGATCGGGGGGGCCGGGGGGGTGTGCGCACATGAGGGGCCATGCGTGCTGGTACTTGGCCCTTATATTGGCCCCCTATCCCTCATTAAACCTCAAGAACTCACACCCCTTTAAAGAGCATTTGAGATTTTACAGGTTTGCTGCTTGTAGCCATTAAAGTGTATGAAATGGGGACACTTTTTTCAAATGGTCACAAAATCTTCTACACTTCGAGTTTTTAGCTGAATTTTTTTGTGCATGCCAAAAAAAATACAAGGATCACGTCTACCAAGTTTGTTGCCAAAAACCCCTTCCGAAAACATTTTAAAAAATCTCGAACCTTAAAAAGTTTCGAAAATCCTGAAAAATAAAAAACGAGTCGTCTTGCCATGAAATTTAACGTGAAGGCTTAAGGGACCATTGTATTAATTTACAAGCCATAAAAATGGCATTAGCACGTAGAAATATAAAGATGTTCCTAAACCCACCTACCACCCTATCGATCCACGGCTTGCGAATCCCATTTCTCTGGCCGACATAGTGCCCGCCCGCCCGCCTGCCCGCTCATTTCGTCGGTTGGCTTAGGCATACGGAGTTCATTCCCAATATAAGATCAGACCAAACCGAGGGCTACGGCAGCAGGATCGGCAGCATGCAGAGGGGGACCCGGCCGATCCTCGGCTTGTGCAACCTGCCCCTTTGGCTGGCTGAGCGCCCGCACACTCGTTTCGTGGGTTGACTTAGGCATATGGAGTTCATTCCCAGTATAAGCATATGGAGTTCATTCCCAGTCTAAGATCGGATCAGACCAAGGGTTGCGGTAGCACATGCTAGGCTCGGGCATGTGCTGGTGCCGTATTTTCCTTCGTCGGGGCACCATCGCTAGACCATCGCCGGAGAAACTGACCGGCGGCATTGAGGTTTCGGCGATCGGGCGGGCCGGGGGGGGTGTGCGCACATAATGTGCGATGGGTGCTGGTCTTACCCTTATATTGGCCCCCTATCCCTCATCAAACCTCGAGAACTGACACCCCCTTAAAGAGCATTTGAGATTTTACAGGTTTCCTGCCAGTAGCCATTAAAGTGTCTGAAATGGGGACACTTTTTTCGAATGATCACAAAATCTTGTACATTTCGATTTTTAGCTGAATTTTTTTGTGCATGCCAACAAAAAATACAATGATCACGTCTACCAAGTTTAGGGCCAAAACTCCTTCCAAAAAAATTCTAAAAAATCCCGAACTGCAAAAAGTTTCAAAAATCGTGAAAAATAAAAAACGAGTCGTCTTGCCATGAAACTTCACATGAAGGCTTAAGGGACCATTGTATGAATTTACAAGCCATAAAAATGGCATTGGCATGCAGAAATATGAAGATGTGCCTAAACCCACGTACCACCCAATCGATCCATGTCTTGTTCATCCTGTCTCTCTGGCGTGGAGCCCGCCCGCCCGCTCGTTTCGTCGGTTGTCTTACTCATACGAAGTTCATTCCCAATCTAAGATCGGACCGGATCGAGGGTTACGGTAGCAGGATCAGCTACACGTAGAGGGGGACCCGATCGATCCCCAGCTTGTGCATCCTGCCCCTCTGGCCGACTGTGCGCCCGCACGCTCGGTTTCGTGGGTTGACTTAGGCATACGGAGTTCATTCCCAGTCTAAGCATACGGAGTTCATTCCCAGTCTAAGATCGGACCAAACCAATGGTTGTGGCAGCACATGCTGGGCTCGAGCATGTACTGGTGTCACATTTTCAGGGCGCACCATCGCCGGAGCATCATTGGGGAACCTGACCAGCGATATTGGGGTTCCGTCGATTAGGGGGCCGGGGGGTGTGCGCACATGATGTGCGATGTGTGCTGGTACTTGGCCCTTATATTCGCCCCCTATCCCTCATCAAACCTCAGGAACTCAGACCCCCTTAAAGAGCAGTTGAGATTTTACAGGTTTGCTGCCAGTATCCATTAAAGTGCCTGAAAAGGGGACACTTTTTTCAAATGGTCACAAAATCTTGTACACTTCGAGTTTTTAGCTGAATTTTTTTGTGCAAGCCAAAAAAAAATACAAGGATCACGTCTACCAAGTTTGGGTTGAAAACTCATTTCCAAGGAATTTTAAAAAATCCCGAACCGTAAAAAGTTTTGAAAATCGTGAAAAATAGAAAACAAGTCGTCTTGCCATGAAACTTCACATGAAGGCTTAAGGGACCATTGTATGAATTTACAAGCCATAAAAATGGCATTGGCATGCAGAAATATGAAGATGTGCCTAAACCCACCTACCACCCTATCGATCCATGTCTTGCTCATCCTGTCTCTCTGTCGGCGTAGTGCCCACCCGCCCGCCCGCTCGTTTTGTCGGTTGGCTTAGGCATACGGAGTTCATTCCCAGTCTAAGATCAAACTGGACCAAGGGTTGCAGCAGCAGGATCGATAGCACGTAGAGGGGGACCCGGCCAATCCCCGGTTTGCGTATCCCACCACTCTTGCCGGCTGAGCGCCCGTAAGCTCATTTCGTGGGTTGACTTAGGCATACGGAGTTCATTCCCAGTCTAAGATCAGACCGGACTGAGGGTTGCAGCCGCACATGTTGGTCTCAGGCATGTACTGGTGCCACATTTTTCTTCTTTGAGGCACCATCGTCTAAGCATCGCCGGAGAACCTGACCGGCGGCATTGGGGTTCCGACGATCGGGGGGCCGGGGGGCAGTGCGCACATGATGTGTGATGGGTGCTGGCACTTGGCCCTTATATTGGCCCCCTATCCCTCATCAAACCTCGAGAACTCACACCCCTTTAAAGAGCATTTGAGATTTTACAGGTTTGCTGCCAGTAGCAATTAAAGTGTTTAAAATGAGGACACTTTTTTCAAATGGTCACAAAATCTTGTACACATCGAGTTTTTAGCTGAATTTTTTTGTGCATGCCAACAAAAATATAGGGATCACGTCTACCAAGTTTGGGACCAAAAATCCTTCCAAAAAAATTTTAAAAAATCCCAAACCGTAAAAAGTTTCAAAAATCATGAAAAATAGAAAACGAGTTGTCTTGCCATGAAACTTCACGTGAAGGCTTAAGGGACCATTGTGTGAATTTACAAGCCATAAAAATGGCATTGGCATGCAGAAATATGAAAGATGTGCCTAAACCCACCTACCACCCTATCGATCCACGGCTTGTGCATCCTGTCTCTCTGGCCGACGTAGTGCCCGCCCGTCCGCCCGTTTGTTTCATCGGTTGGCTTAGGCATACGGAGTTCATTCCCAGTGTAAGATCAGACCGGACCTAAGGTTAAGGAAACAGGATCGACAGCACAAAGAGGGGGACCCAGTCGATCCCCGGCTTGCACATCCTACCCCTCTAGCCGGCTAAGCGCCCGCACGCTCGTTTCGTGGGTTGACTTAGGCATACGGAGTTCATTCCCAGTCTAAGCATGCGAAGTTCATTCCAAGTCTAAGATAGGACCGGACCGAGGGTTACGACAGCACATGCTGGGTTCGGGCATATGCTGGTGCCATATTTTTCTTCGTCGGGGCACCATCGTCGGAGAACCTGATCGACGGCATTGGGGATCAGACAAACGGTGGGGCCGGGGGGGTGTGCGCACATGATGTGCAATGGGTGCTGGTACTTGGCCCTTATATTGGCCCCCTATCCCTCATCAAACCTCGAGAACTCACACCCCCTTGAAGTGCATTTGAGTTTTATAGGTTTGCTGCCAGTAGCCATTAAAGTGTTTGAAATGGGGACACTTTTTTCAAATGGTCGTAAAATCTTGTACACTTTGAGTTTTAAGCTGAATAATTTTGTGCATGCCAACAAAAATACAAGGATCACGTCTACCAAGTTTGGGGCCAAAGCTCCTTCCGAAAAAATTTTAAAAAATCCTGAACCGCAAAATATTTCAAAAATCATAAAAAATAGAAAACGAGTCATCTTGCCATGAAACTTCACGTGAAGGGTTAAGGGACCATTGTATGAATTTATAAGCCATAAAAATGGCATTGGCATGCAGAAATATGAAGTTGTGTCTAAACCCACCTACCACCCTATCGATCCATTACTTGCGCATCCCGTCTTTCAGGCCGGTGTAGTGCCCGCCTTAGGCATACGGAGTTCATTCCCAGTCTAAGATCAGACCAGACCGAGGGTTGCAGCCACAGGATCGGCAGCACGCAAAGGGGGACCCAGTCGATCCCCGGCTTATGCATCCTACCCCTCTGGCCGATTGAGCGCCCGCACGCTCGTTTCGTGGGTTGACTTAGGCATACGGAGTGCATTCCCAATCTAAGATCAGACCAGATCGAGCGTTATGGCAGCACATGTTGGGCTCGGGCATGTGCTGGTGCTGTATTTTTCTTCACCGGAGCATCACCGGAGAACCTGACCGACGGCACTGAGGTTCCGACGATCGGAGGGGCCAGGGGGTGTGCGCACATGATGTGCCATGGGTGCTGGTACTTGGCCTTTATATTGGCCCTCTATCCCTCATCAAACCTCTGGAACTCCCACCCCCTTAAAGGGCATTTGAGGCTTTACAGGTTTGTTGCCTGTAGCCATTAAAGTGTCTGAAATGAGGACACTTTTTTCAAATGGTCACAAAATCTTGTACACATCGAGTTTTTAGCTGAATTTTTTTGTGCATGCCAACAAAAATATAGGGATCACGTCTACCAAGTTTGGGACCAAAACTCCTTCCGAAAAAATTTTAAAAAATCCCAAACCGTAAAAAGTTTCAAAAATCATAAAAAATAGAAAACGAGTTGTCTTGCCATGAAACTTCACGTGAAGGCTTAAGGGACCATTGTGTGAATTTACAAGCCATAAAAATGGCATTGGCATGCAGAAATATAAAGATGTGCCTAAACCCACCTACCACCCTATCGATCCACGGCTTGTGCATCCCGTCTCTCTGGCCGGCGCAGTGCCCGCTTGCCCGCCCGCCCGCTCGTTTCGTGCGTTGATGTTGGCATACGGAGTTCATTCCCAGTCTAAGATCAGATCGGACCGAGGGTTGTGGCAGCAGGATCGGTAGCACGCAAAGGGGGACCCGACCGATCCCCGGCTTGAGCATCCCGCCCCTCTGGCCGGTTGAGCGCCCGCACGCTCGTTTCATGGGTTGACTTAGGCATACGGAGTTCATTCCCAGTCTAAGCATATGAAGTACATTCCAACTCTAAGATCGGACCGGACCAAGGGTTGTGGCAGCACATGCTGACCTCGGGCATGTGCTGGTGCCGCATTTTTCTTCGCTGGGGCACCATCGCCGAAGCACCGCCGAAAAACCTAACCGACGGCATTGGGGTTTCGACAATCGGGGGTGCCGGGGGGGTTGTGCGCACATGATGTGTGATGGGTGCTGGTACTTGGCCCCTATATTAGCCCCCTATCCTTCATCAAACCTCGAGAACTCACACCCCCTTAAAGAGCATTTGACAGTTTACAGGTTTGCTGGCAGTAGCCATTAAAGTGTCTAAAATGGGACACTTTTTTCAAATGGTCACAAAATCTTTTACACTTTGATTTTTTAGCTGAATTTTTTTGTGCATGCCAACAAAAATACAAGGATCACGTCTACCAAGTTTGGGGCTAAAACTCCTTCCGAAAAAATTTGAAAACTCCCAAACCGTAAAAAGTTTTGAAAATCATGAAAAATAGAAAACGAGTTGTCTTGCCATCAAACTTCACCTGAAGGCTTAAAGGACCATTGTATGAATTTACAAGCCATAAAAATGGCATTTGCATGCAGAAATATGAAGATGTGCCTAAACCCACCTGCGACCCTATCGATCCACGGCTTGCGCTTCCGGTCTCTCTAGCCGGCGTAGTGCCCGCCCGCCCGCCTACTCGTTTCGTCGGTTGGCTTAGGCTTACGGAGTTGATTCCCAGCCTAAGATCAGACCGAATTGAGGGTTACGACAGCAGGATCAGAAGCACACAGAGTGAGGCCTAGCCAATCCCCGGCTTGTACATCCCGCCCCTCTGGCCGACTGAATGCCAGCATGCTCGTTTCTTGGGTTGACTTAGGCATATGGAGTTCATTCCCAATCTAAGCATACGGAGTTCATTCCCAGTCTAAGATCGGACTGGATTGAGGGTTGCGGCAGCACATGCTAGGCTCGAGCATGTGTTGGTGTTGCATTTTTCTTCGCCGGGGCACCATCGTAAGAGCATCGCCGGAGAACCTCACCGACGGCATTGGGGTTCCGGTGATCGGGGGGGCCAGGGGGGGTGTGCGCGCATGATGTGCGATGGGTGCTGGTACTTCACCCTTATTTTGGCCCCTTATCCCTCATCAAACCTCGAGAACTCACACCCCCTTAAAGAGCATTTGAGATTTTACAGGTTTGCTGCCAGTAGCCATTAAAGTGTTTGAAATGGGGAAACTTTTTTCAAATGGTCACAAAATCTTGTACACTTCGATTTTTTAGCTCAATTTTTTTATGCATGCCAACAAAAATACAAGGATCATGTCTACCAAGTTTGGGGCCAAAACTCCTTCTGAAAAAATTTTAAAAAATCTTGAACCGTAAAAAGTTTTGAAAATTATGAAAAATAGAAAACGAGTCGTCTGGCCGATGTAGTGCCTGCCCGCTCGTTTCGTCAGTTGGCTTAGGCATACAGAGTTCATTCCTAGTCTAAGATCAGATCGAACTGAGGGTTACGGCAGCAGAATCGACAACACGCAGAGGGGGATCCGGTCGATCCCTGGCTTGCGCTCATTCCGTGGGTTGAGTTAGGCATACGGAGTTCATTCCCAGTCTAAGCATACGGAGTTAATTCCCAGTCTAAGATCAGACCGGACCGAGGGTTACGGTAGCACATGCTAGGCGCGGGCATGTGCTGGTGCCACATTTTTCTTCGTCGGGGTGACATCATCGGAGCATCGTCGGAGAACCTGATCGACGACATTGGGGTTCCGACGATCGGGGGTGTCGGAGGGGTGTGCGCACATGATGTGTGATGGGTGCTGGTACCTGGCCCTTATATTGGCCCCCTATCCCTCATCAAACTTCGAGAACTCACACCCCCTTATAGTGGTCACAAAATCTTATACACTTCGAGTTTTTAGCTGAATTTTTTTGTGCAAGCCAACAAAATACAAGGATCACGTCTAACAAGTTTGGGGCCAAAACTCCTTCCAAAAAAATTTTAAAAAAATCCCGAACCGCAAAAAGTTTCGAAAATCATGAAAAATAAAAAACAAGTCATCTTCCCATGAAACTTCACGTGAAGGCTTAAGGGACCATTGTATGAATTTACAAGCCATAAAAATGGCATTTGCACGCAGAAATATGAAGATGTGCCTAAACCCACCTACCACCCTATTGATCCACGGCTTGCGCATCCCGTCTCTCTGGCCGACGTAGTGCCCGCCCGCTCGCCCGTCCGCCCGCTCATTTCATCGGTTGGCTTAGGCATACGGAGTTCATTCCCAGTCTATGATCAGACCGGATCGAGGGTTATGACAGCAGGATGGGCAGCATGCAGAAGGGGACCCGACCGATCCCTAGCTTGCGCATCCCACCACTCTTGCCGGCTGAGCGCCTACACGCTCGTTTCATGGGTTGACTTACGCATACGGAGTTCATTCCCAGTCTAAGCAAACGGAGTTCATTCCCAGTCAAAGATTGGACTGGATTGAGGGTTGTGGCAGCACATGCTGGGCTGGTGTCGTATTTTTCTTCGTCGGCGCACCATTGCCGGAGCATCGTCGGAGAACTTGACCGACGGCATTAGGGTTCCGGTGATCGGGGGGCCGGGGGGTGTGCGCACATGATGTGCAATGGGTGCTGGTACTTGGCCCTTATATTGGCCCCCTATCCCTCGTCAAACCTCAAGAACTCACACCCCCTTAAAGAGCATTTGAGATTTTACACGTTTGCTACCAGTAGCCATTAAAGTCTCTGAAATGGGGACACTTTTTTCAAATGGTCACAAAATCTTGTGCACTTCGAGTTTTTAGCTGAATTTTTTTGTGCTTGCCAACAAAAATACAAGGGTCACGTCTACCAAGTTTGGGGATAAAATCGTTCTGAAAAAAAAATTTATAAAAATCTCGAACCGCAAAAAGTTTCAAAAATCGTGAAAAATAGAAATGAGTCGTCTTGCCATGAAACTTCACGTGAAGGCTTAAGGGACCATTGTATGAATTTACAAGCCATAAAAATGGTATTGGAATGTAGAAATATGAAGATGTGCCTAAACCCACTACCACCCTATCGATCCACAGCTTGTGCATCCCGTCTCTCTGGCCGGCATAGTGCCCGCCCGCTCATTTCGTCGGTTGGCTTAGGCATACGGAGTTCATTCCCAGTTTGAGATCTGACCACTGTATGAATTTACAAGCCATAAAAATGGCATTGGCATGCAGAAATATGAAGATGTGACTAATCCCACCTACCACCCTATTGATCCACGGCTTGCGTATCCCACATTTCTGGTCGACGTAGTGCCCGCCCGCCCGCCCGCTTGTTTCATCGGTTGGCTTAGGCATACGAAGTTCATTCCCAGTCTAAGATCAGACCAGACTGAAGGTTACGGCAGCAAGATCGGCAGCACGCAGAGAGGGACCCGGTCGATCCCCAGCTTGCGCATCCTGCCCCTCTGGCCGGTTGAGCGCCCGCACGCTTATTTCGTGGGTTGACTTAGGCATACGGAGTTCATTCCCAATCTAAGTTTGGACCGAACCGAGGGTTGCAGCAGCACATACTGGGCACGGGCATGTGCTGGTGCCGCATTTTTCTTCGTCAGGGCACCATCGTCGGGCCGGAGAACCTGGCAGACGTCATTGGGGTTCCAATGATCGGGGGGGCCGAGGGGGGTGTGCGCACATGATGTGTGATGGGTGTAGGTACTTGGCCCTTATATTTGCCCCCTATCCCTCATCAAACCTCGAGAACTCACACCCCCTTAAAGAGCATTTGAGATTGTATAGGTTTGCAGCCAGTAGCCATTAAAGTGTCTGAAATGGGCACACTTTTTTCAAATGGTCAAAAAATCTTGTAAGCTTCTAGTTTTAAGCTGAATTTTTTTGTGCACGCCAAAAGAAATACAAGGATCATGGCTACCAAGTTTGGGGCCAAAACTCCTTCCAAAAAAATTTAAAAAATCTCGAACGGTAAAAAGTTTTGAAAATCGTGAAAAATAAAAAACAAGTCGTCTTCCCATGAAACTTCACGTGAAGGCTTAAGGGACCATTGTATGAATTTACAAGCCATAAAAATGGCATTTGCATGCAGAAATATGAAGATGTGCCTAAACCCACCTACCACCCTATCGATCCACGACTTGCGCATCCCGTCTCTCTGGCCGGCGTAGTGCCCGCCCGCCTGCCCGCCTGCCCGCCTGCTCATTTCGTCGGTTGGCTTAGGCATACGAAGTTCATTCTTAGTCTAAGATCAGACCAGATCGAGGGTTGCAGTAGCAGGATCGGCAGTACGCAGAGGGGGACCCGACCGATCCCCAGCTTGCACATCCCGCCCTTTTGGTCGGTTGAGCTTCCGTATGCTTATTTCGTGGGTTGACTTAGGCATACAGAGTTCATTCCCAGTCTAAGATCAAACCGGACCAAGGGTTGCAGCAGCTCATACTGGGCTCGAGAATGTGCTGGTGCCGCTTTTTTCTTCATCGGGGCACCATCGCCAGAGAACCTGACCGGCGGCATTGGGGTTCCGACGATCAGGGGGCCGGGGGGTGTACGCACATGATGTGCGATGGGTGCTGGTACTTGGCCCTTATATTGGCCCCCTATCCCTCATCAAACCTCAAGAATTCACACCCCCTTAAAGAGCATTTGAGATTTGACAGGTTTGCTGCCAGTAGCCATTAAAGTGTCTGAAATAAGGACATTTTTTTTCAAATGGTCACAAAATCTTGTACTCTTTGAGTTTTTAGCTGAATTTTTTTGTGCATGCCAAAAAAATGCAAAGATCACGTCTACCAAGTTTGGGGCCAAAAATCCTTCCGAAAAAATTTTAAAAAATCTAGAACCGCAAAAAGTTTCAAAAATCGTGAAAAATAGAAAACGAGTCGTCTTGCCATGAAACTTCACGTGAAGGCTTAAGGGACAATTGTATGAATTTACAAGCCATAAAAATGGCATTGTCGTGCAGAAATATGAAGATGTGCCTAAACCCACCTACCACCCTATCGATCCACAGCTTACGCATCCCGTCTCTCTGGTCGGCATAGTGTCCGCCGCTCGCTCGTTTCGTCGGTTGGCTTAGGCATACGGAGTTCATTCCCAGTCTAAGATTGGACCAGACCAAGGGTTGAGATAGTAGGATCGACAGCACACAGAGGGACCCCGCCGATCCCCGACTTACGGATCCTGCCCCTCTGACCGGCTGAGCGCCCGCACGCTCGTTTCGTGGGTTGACTTAGGCATACGGAGTTCATTCCTAGTCTATGCATACGGAGTTCTTTCCCAGTCTAAGATTAGACCTGATTGAGGGTTGTGGCAGCACATGCTGGGCTCGGGCATGTGCTGGTGCCACTTTTTTCTTCGTCGTGGAAGCATCGCCGGAGAACCTGACCGCCCGCCCGTCCGCTCGTTTCATCGGTTGGCTTAGGCATACTGAGTTCATTCCCAGTCTAAGATCGGACCAGACCGAGGGTTGCGGTAGCAAGGATCGATAGCACGCAGAGGGGTACCCGACTGATCTCCGACCTGTGCATCCCACCCCTCTGGCCGGCTGAGCCCCTGCACGCTCGTTTCGTGGGTTGACTTAGGCATACGGAGTTCATTCCCAGTCTAAGCATATGGAGTTCATTCCCAGTCGAAGATCAGATCAGACCGAGGGTTGCGACAGCACATGCTGGGCTCGGGCATGTGCTGGTGCCACATTTTTCTTCGTCAGGGCACCATCGTCGGAGCATCACCGAAGAACCTGACCGACGGTGTTGGGGTTCCAGCGATTGGGGGCCGGGGGGGGTGTGCGCACATGATGTGCGATGTGTGCTGGTACTTGGCCCTTATAGTGGCCCCCTATCCCTCATCAAACCTCGAGAACTCACACCCGCTTAAAGAGCATTTGAGATTTTACAGGTTTGCTACCAGTAGCCATTAAAGTGTCTGAAATGGGGACAATTTTTTCAAATGGTCACAAAATCTTGTACACTTCGAGTTTTTAGCTGAATTTTTTTGTGCATGCCAAAAAAAATGCAAAGATCACGTCTACCAAGTTTGGGGCTAGAAATCCTTCCGAAGAAATTTTAAAAAAATCCCGAATCGTAAAATGTTTCAAAAATCGTGAAAAATAGAAAACGTGTCATCTTGCCATGAAACTTCACGTGAAGGCTTAGGGGACCATAGTATGAATTTACAAGCCATAAAAATGGCATTGGCATGCAGAAATATGAAGATGTGCCTAAACCCACCTACCACCCTATCGATCCATGGCTTGCACATCACGTCTCTCTGGCCGGTGTAGTGCCCGCCCGCTCGTTTCATCGGTTGGCTTAGGCATACTGAGTTCATTCCCAGTCTAAGATTGGATCAAACCGAGGGTTGCGATAGCAGGATTGGCAGCACACAGAGGGGGACTCGATCGATCCTCAACTTGTGCATCCCGCCCCTCTGGCCGACTGGGCGCCCGCACGCTCGTTTTGTGGGTTAACTTAGGCATACGGAGTTCATACCCAATCTAAGCGTACGGAGTTCTTTCCCATTCTAAGATCGGATTGAATCGAGGGTTGCGGTAGCACATGCTGGGCTCAAGCATGTGCTGGTGCCACTTTTTTTTTCATCGGGGAACCATCGCTGGAGAACCTGACTGCCTGCCCGCCCGTCCGCTCGTTTCGTCGGTTGGCTTAGGCATACGGAGTTCATTCCCAGTCTAAGATTGGACCGGACCAAGGGTTGTGACAGTAGGATCAGCAGCACGCAGAGGGGGACCCGACTGATCTCTGGCTTGTGCATCCCACCCCTCTGGCCCGCTGAGCCCCTGCAGCTCGTTTCATGGGTTAACTTAGGCATACAGAGTTCATTCCCAGTCTAAGCATATGGAGTTCATTCCCAGTCTAAGATCGGATCAGACCGAAGGTTGTGATAGCACATGCTGGGCTCGGGCATGTGCTGGTGCCGTATTTTTCTTCACCGGGGCACCATCGTCGAAGCATCACCGGAGAACGTAACCGGCGGCGTTGGGGTTCCGACGATTGGGGGGCCGGGGGGGGTGTGCGCACATGATGTGTGATGCGTGCTGGTACTTTGCCCTTATATTGGCCCCTTATCCCTCATCAAACCTCGAGAACTCACACCTGCTTAAAGAGCATTTGAGATTTGATAGGTTTGCTGCCAGTAGCCATTAAAGTGTCTAAAATAGGGACAATTTTTTCGAATGATCACAAAATCTTGTACACTTTGACTTTTTAGCTGAATTTTTTTTTTCATGCCAACAAAAATGCAAGGATCATGTCTACCAAGTTTGGGGCCAAAACTCCTTCTGAAGAAATTTTAAAAAATCCCGAACCGCAAAATGTTTCAAAAATCATGAAAAATAGAAAACGAGTCGTCTTGCAATGAAACTTCACGTGAAGGCTTAGGGGACCATAGTATGAATTTACAAGCCATAAAAATGGTATTGGCATGCAAAAATATGAAGATGTGCCTAAACCCACCTACCACCATTATCGATCCACGGCTTGCACATCACGTCTCTTTGGCCGACGTAGTGCCCGCCGCCCGTTCGTTTCGTCGGTTGGCTTAGGCATACGGAATTCATTCCCAATCTAAGATCGGACCGGACCAAGGGTTGTGACAGTAGGATCGGTAGCGCACAGAGGGGGACCCGGCCGATCCCCAGCTTGCACATCCCGCCCCTCTGGTCGGCTGAGCGCCCGCCCGCTCGTTTCGTGGGTTGACTTAGGCATACGAAGTTCATTCCCAGTCTAAGCATACGGAGTTCTTTCCCAATCTAAGATCAGACCGGATCGAGGGTTCCGACAGCACAGGCTGGGCTCTGGCATGTGCTGATGTCGCTTTTTTCTTCGTCGGGGAACCATCACTGGAGAACCTGACCGCCCGTCCGCCCGCCCGCTTGTTTCATCCGATTGGCTTAGGCATACGAAGTTCATTCCTAGTCTAAGATCAGATCGGACTGAGGGTTGCGGCAGTAGGATCAGCAGCACGTAGAGGGGGACCCGATTGATCTCTGGCTTGTGCATCCCACCCATCTGGCTGGCTGAGCCCCTGCACGCTCATTTCGTGGGTTTACTTAGGCATACGGAGTTCATTCCCAGTCAAGCGTATGGAGTTCATTCCCAGTCTAAGATCGGATCGGACCGAGGGTTGTGACAACACATGCTGGGCTCGAGCATGTGCTGGTGCCGCATTTTTTTTCGCCTGGGGCACCATCGTCGGAGCATCGCCGGAGAATCTGACCGGCGGTGTTGGGGTTCCGACGATTGGGGGGATTGGGGGGTGTGCGCACATGATGTGCGATGCGTGCTGGTACTTGGCCCTTATATTGGCCCCCTATCTCATCAAACCTTGAGAACTCACACCCACTTAAAGAGCATTTGAGATTTTATAGGTTTGCTGCCAGTAGCCATTAAAGTGTCTGAAATGGGGACAATTTTTTCAAATGATCACAAAATCTTGTGCATGCCAACAAAAATACAAGGATCACATCTAGCAAGTTTGGGGCCAAAACTCCTTTCGAAGAAATTTTAAAAAATCTCGAACCGTAAAATGTTTCAAAAATCGTGAAAAATATAAAACGAGTCGTCTTGCCATGAAACTTCACGTGAAGGCTTAGGGGACCATAGTGTGAATTTACAAGCCATAAAAATGGCATTGGCACACAGAAATATGAAGATGTGCCTAAACCCACCTACCACCCTATCGATCCATGTCTTGCACATCACATCTCTCTGCCCGGCATAGTGCCCGCCCGCTCATTTCGTCGGTTGGCTTAGGCATACGGAATTCATTCCCAATCTAAGATCGAATTGAATTGAGGGTTGCAGTAGCAGGATTGGCAGCATGTAGAGGGGGACCCGGCCGATCCTTTGCTTGCGTATCCCACCCCTCTTGCCGGTTGAGTCGCCCGCACGCTCGTTTCGTGGGTTGACTTAGGCATACGAAGTTCATACCCAATCTAAGCATACGGAGTTCATTCCCAGTCTATGATCGGACCAAACTGAGGTTTACGGCAGCACATACTGGGCTCAGGCATGTTCTGGTGCCGCATTTTTCTTTGTCGGGGCACCATCGTCGGAGCATCGTCGGAGAACCTGAACGGCGGCATTGGGGTTCCGGTGATCGAGGGGGCCGGGGGGTGTGCGCACATGATCTATGATGGGTGCTGGTACTTGGCCCTTATATTGGCCCCTTATCCCTCATCAAACCTTGAGAACTCACACCCCCTTGAAGAGCATTTGAGATTTTATAGGTTTGCTGCTAGTAGTCATTAAAGTGTCTAAAATGGGGACAATTTTTTCAAATGGTCACAAAATCTTATACACTTCGAGTTTTTAGTTGAATTTTTTTTTGGATGCCAAAAAAAATACAAGTATCACGTCTACCAAGTTTGGGGCCAAAACGCCTTCCGAAAAAATTTTAAAAAATCCGAAACCGTAAAAAAGTTTTGAAAATCGTGAAAAATAGAAAACGAGTCGTCTTGCCATGAAACTTCACGTGAAGGCTTAAGGAACCATTGTATGAATTTACAAGCCATAAAAATGGCATTGGCATGCAGAAATATGAAGATGTGCCTAAACCCACCTACCACCCTATCGATCCACGGCTTGCGCATCCCGTCTCTCTGGCCGGCGTAGTCCCCGCCCGTCCACCCGCTCGTTTAATCGGTTGGCTTAGAAATACAGAGTTCATTACCAGTCTAAGATCGAATTGGACCGAAGGGTTACAGCAGCACATGCTGGGCTCGGGCATGTGCTGGTGCCGCATTTTTCTTCACCGGGGCACCATCACCGGAGAACCTAACCGACGGCATTGGGGTTTCGACGATCGGGGGGTCGGGGGGGTGTGCGCACATGATGTGCAATGGGTGCTGGTACTTGGCCCTTATATTAGCCCCCTATCCCTCATCAAACCTTGACAACTCACACCCCCTTGAAGAGCACTTGAGATTTTATAGGTTTGCTACCAGTAGCCATTAAAGTGTCTGAAATGGCGACACTTTTTTCAAATGGTCACAAAATCTTGTACACTTCGAGTTTTTAGTTGAATTTTTTTATGGATGCCAAAAAAAATACAAGTATCACGTCTACCAAGTTTGGGGCCAAAAATCCTTTCGAGGAAATTTTAAAAAATCTTGAACTGTAAAATGTTTCAAAAATTGTGAAAAATAAAAAACGAGTTGTCTTGCCATGAAACTTCACGTGAAGGCTTAAGGGATAATTGTATGAATTTAAAAGCCATAAAAATGGCATTGGCACGCAGAAATATGAAGATGTGCCTAAACCCACCTACCACCCTATCGATCCATGGCTTGCGCATCCCGTCTCTCTGGCCGGTTTAGTGCCCGGCCGCCCGTTCATTTCGTCAGTTGGCTTAAGCGTACAGAGTTCATTCGCAGTCTAAGATCAGACCATACTGAGGGTTGCAGTAGTAGGATCGATAGCATGTAAAGGGGGACCCGATCGATCCCCTGCTTGCGCATCCCGCCCCTCTGGCTGGCTGAGCACCCGCACGCTCATTTCGTGGGTTCACTTAGGCATACAGAGTTCATTCCTAGTCTAAGCATACGAAGTTCATTCCCAGTCTAAGATCGGACCAGACCGAGGGTTGCGGCATCACATGCTGGGCTCGAGCATGTGTTGGTACCGCATTTTTCGTCATTGGAGCATCGCCGGAGAACTTGACCGGTGGCATTGAGGTTCCGACGATCGGGGGGGCCGGGGGGGTGTGCGCACATGATGTGCGATGGGTGCTGTTACTTGGCCCTTATATTGGCCCCCTATCCCTCATCAAACCTCTAGAACTCACACCCCCTTAAAGAGCATTTGAGATTTTACAGGTTTACTGCCAGTAGCCATTAAAGTGTCTGAAATGGGGACACTTTTTTTAAATGGTCACAAAATCTTGTACACTTCGAGGTTTTAGGTGAGTTTTTTTGTGCATCAAACAAAATACAAGGATCACGTCTACCAAGTTTGGGGCTAAAACTCCTTCCGAAAAATATTAAAAAATCTCGAACCGTAAAAAGTTTCAAAAATTGTGAAAAATAGAAAACGAGTCGCCTTGCCATGGAACTTCACGTGAAGGCTTAAGTGACCATTGTATGAATTTACAAGTGATAAAAATGGCATTGGCAAGTAGAAATATGAAGATGTGCCTAAACCGACCTACCACCTTATCGATCCACGGCTTACGCATCCTGTCTCTCTGGTCGACGTAGTGCTCGCCTGCCCGCGTGCTCGTTTCATCAGTTGGCTTAGGCATACAGAGTTCATTCCCAATCTAAGATCAGACTGGACTGAGGGTTGCAGCAGTAGGATCAATAGCACACAGAGAGAGACCCAACCGATCCCCGGCTTACGCAGCCCGCCCCTCTGGCCGGTTGAGCACCCGCACACTCCTTTCATGGGTTGACTTGGGCATATGGAGTTCATTCCTAGTCTAAGCATACGGAGTTCATTCCGAGTCTAAGATCGAACCGGACTGAGTGTTACGGTAGCTCATGCTGGGCTCGGGCATGTTTTGGTGACGTAATTTTCTTCACCGGGGCACCATCGTATGCCGTAACCCTCAGTCTGGTCTGATCTTAGACTGGAATGAACTCCGTATGCCTAAGCCAACCGACGAAATGAGCGGGCGGGCAGGCACTACGCCAGCCAGAGAGACGGGATGCGCAAGTTGTGGATCGATAGGGTGGTTGGTGGGTTTAGGCACATCTTCATATTTCTATGTGCCAATGCCATGTTTATGGCTTGTAAATTCATACAATGGTCCCTTAAGCCTTCACGTTAAGTTTCATGGCAAGACGACTCATTTTCTATTTTTCACGATTTTTGAAACTTTTTACGGTTCAAGATTTTTTAAAATTTCTTCGATAGGAGTTTTGACCCCAAACTTGGTAGACGTGATCCTTGTATTTTTGTTGGATGCATAAAAAAATTCAGCTAAAACCTTGAAGTGTACAAGATTTTGTGACCATTTTAAGAAAGTGTCCCCATTTCAAACACTTTAATGGCTACTGGCAGCAAACCTGTAAATCTCAAATGCCCTTTAAGGGAGTGTGAGTTCTCGAGGTTTGATGAGGGATAGGGCACCAATATAAGGGCAAAGTACCAGCACCCATCGCACATCATGTACGCACACCCCCTAGCCCCCTCGATCGCCGAAACCCCAATGCCGTCGGTCAGGTTCTTCGACGATGGTGCCCCGATGAAGAGAAATGCGGCCCCAACACATGCTCAAGCCCAACATGTGCTGCCGCAACCCTCGGTCTAGCTCGATCTTAGGTTGGGAATGAACTCCGTATGCTTAGACTGGGAATGAACTCCGTATGCCCAAGTTAACCCACGAAATGAGCGCGCGGGTGCTCAACGGGGTAGAGGGGCGGGATACGCAAGCCGAGGATCGGTCAGGCCCCCCTCTGCATGCTACTGATCCTGCTACCGTAACCCTCAGTTTGGTCTAATCTTAGACTGGTAATGAACTCCGTATGCCTAAGCCAACCGACGAAATGAGCGGGCGGGTGGACGGGCGGGCACTACGTCGACCAGAGAGACGGGATGCGCTAGCCATGGATCGATAGGGTGGTAGGTGGGTTTAGGCACATCTTCATATTTTTGCGTGCCAATGCCATTTTTATGGCTTGTAAATTCATACAATGCTCCCTTAAGCCTTGCGTGAAGTTTCATGGCAAGACGACTTATTTTCTATTTTTCTCGATTTTCAAAGCCTTTTGCGGTTCGGGATTTTTTAAAATTTTTTTGGAAGGATTTTTGCCCCAAACTTGGAAGATGTGATCCATGTATTTTTGTTGGCATGCACAAAAAAATTCAGCTAAAAAGTCGAAGTGTACAAGATTTTGTGACCATTTGAAAAAAGTGTCCCCATATCAGACACTTTAATGGCTACTGGTAGCAAACGTGTAAAACTCAAATGCTCTTTAAGGGGGTGTGAGTTCTCGAGGTTTGATGAGGGATAGGGGGCCAATATAAGGGCCAAGTACCAGCACCCATCGTACATCATGTGCGCACGCCCTTCCCCCGTCCCCCCCGATCGTCGGAACCCCAACGCCGTCGGTCAGGTTCTCCGGCGATGGTGCCCCGGTGAAGAAAAGTGCGGCACCAGCACATGCCCGAGCCCAGCATGTGCTGTCGCAACCCTCGGTCCAGTCCAATCTTAGACTGGGAATGAACTCCATATGCTTAGATTGGGAATGAACTCCATATGCCTAAGTCAACCCATGAAACAAGCGTGTGGGTGCTCAGCCGACCAGAAGGGCGGGATGCGCAAGCCGGGGATCGGTCGAGTCCCCCTCTATGTGTTGTCGATCTTAATGTGGCAACCCTCGGTCTGGTCTGATCTTAGACTGTGAATGAACTCCGTATGCCTAAGCCAACCGACGAAACAAGCGGGCGGGCGGGCGGGCGAGCACTAAGCCGGCCAGAGAGACGAGATGCGCAAGCCGTGGATCGATAGTGTGGGAGGTGGCCTTGGACACATCTTCATATTTCTGTGTGCCAATGCCTTTTTTATGTCTTGTAAATTCATAAAACGGTCCCTTAAGCCTTCACGTGAAGTTTTATGGCAAGACGACTCGTTTTCTATTTTTCTTGATTTTTAAAACTTTTTACGGTTCGTGATTTTTTAAATTTTTTTTGGAAGGAGTTTTGGCCCCAAACTTGGTAGACATGATCCTTGTATTTTTATTGGCATGCACAAAAAAATTTAGCTAAAAACTCGGTATGTACAAGATTTTGTGACCATTTGAAAAAAGTGCCCCATTTCAAACACTGTAATGCCTACTGGCAGCAAACTTGTAAATCCTCAAATGCTCTTTAAGGGGGTGTCAGTTCTCGAGGTTTGTTGAGGGATAGGGGGCCAATATAAGGACCAAGTACCAGCACCCATCGCACACCCCCCGGCCCCCCCATCGTCGGAACCCCAATGCCCCCGGTTAGGTTCTCCGGCGATGCTCCGACGATGGTGCCCCGACGAAGAAAAGTGCGGCAGCAGCACATGCCCGAGCCCAGCATGTGCTGCCGCAACCCTCGGTCCGGTCCGATCTTAGACTAGGAATGAACTCCATATGCTTAGACTGGGAATGAACTCCGTATGCCTATGTCAACCCACGAAATGAGCACGCGGGCTCAGCCGGCCAGATGGGCGGGATGCGCAAGCCGTGGATCAATAGGGTGGTAGGTGGGTTTAGGCACATCTTCATATTTCTGCATGCCAATGCCTTTTTTATGGCATGTAAATTCATACAATGGTCCTTTAAGCCTTCACGTGAAGTTGCATGGCAAGACGACTCGTTTTATATTTTTTATGATTTTTGAAACTTTTTACGGTTTGAGATTTTTTAAAATTCTTTCCGAAAGATTTTTGGCCCCAAACTTGGTAGACGTGATCCTTGTATTTTTGTTGGGATGCACAAAAAAATTCAGCTAGAAACTCGAAGTGTACAAGATTTTGTGACCATTTGAAAAAAGTGTCCCCATTTCAAACACTTTAATGGCTACTAGCAGCAAACCTATAAAATCTCAAATGCTCCTTTAAAGGGTGTGAGTTTTTGAGGTTTGACGAGGGATAGGGGGCCAATATAAGGGCCAAGTACCAGCACCCATCACACATCATGTGCGTACACCCCCCTGGCCCCCTCGATCGTCGGAACCCCAATGCCGCCGGTCAGGTTCTCCGACGATACTCTGACGATGATGCCCCGACGAAGAAAAATGCAGCACCATCACATGCCCGAGCCCAGCATGTGCTGCCGCAACCTTCAGTCTGATCCGATCTTAGACTAGGAATTAAGTCCGTATGCTTAGAGTGGGAATGAACTCCGTATGCCTAAGTCAACCCACGAAACGAGCGTACGGGTGCTCAGCCGGCCATAAGGGCGGGATGCGCTAGCCGTGGATCGATTGGGTCCCCTTCTACGTGCTACCAATCCTACTACCGTAACCCTCGATCCGGTCCAATCTTCGATTGGGTATGAACTCCGTATGCCTAAGCCAACCGACGAAACGAGCAGGCGGTGGGCGGGCGGGCACTACGCCGACTAGAGAGACAGGATGCGCAAGTCGTGGATCGATAGGGTGGTAGGTAGGTTTAGGCACATCTTCATATTTTTGCGTCCCAATGCCACTTTTATGGCTTGCAAATTCATGCAATGGTCCCTTAAGCCTTCACGTGAAGTTTCATGGCAAGACGACTCATTTTCTATTTTTCATGATTTTCAAAACTTTTTACGGTTTGGGATTTTTTAAAATTTTTTCAACAAGAGTTTTGGCCCCAAACTTGATAGACCTAACCCTTGTATTTTTGTTGGCATGCACAAAAAAATTCAGCTAAAAATCTCGAAGTGTGCAAGATTTTGTGACCATTTGAAAAAAGTGTCCCCATTTCAGACACTTTAATGGCTACTGGTAGCAAACTTGTAAAATCTCAAATGCTCTTTAA
Source organism: Durio zibethinus (assembly GCF_002303985.1). The sequence continues at coordinate 17,237,319 of NW_019168048.1, forward strand.
GGGGTGTGAGTTCTCAAGGTTTGATGAGGGATAGGGGGCCAATATAAGGGCCAAGTACTAGCACACATCGTACATCATGTGCGCACACCCCCAGCCCCCCCGATCGCTGGAACCCCAATGCCGTCGGTCAGGTTCTCCGACGATGCTTTCGCGACGGTGCCCCGACGAAGAAAAATGTGGCACCAGCACATGCCCGAGCCCAGTATGCACTGCCGTAACCCTCGGTCTGGTCCAATCTTAAACTGGGAATGAACTTCGTATGCTTAGACTGGGAATGAACTCTGTATGCCTAAGTCAACCCACGAAACAAGCGTGCCAGCGCTCAGCCTGCCAGAGGGGCGAGACGCGCAAGCCGAAGATCAGTTGGGTCCCCCTATGCATGCTGGAGATCCTGTTGCTGCAACCCTCAGTTTGATCCTATCTTAGACTGGGAATGAACTCCGTATGCCTAAGCCAATCGATGAAACGAGCGGGCAGGTGGGCGGGCACTACGCCGGCCAGAGAGACGGGATGCGCAAGCCATGGATCGATATGGTGGTAGTTGGGTTTAGGCACATCTTCATATTTCTACTTGCCAATACTATTTTTATGACTTGTAAATTCATTCATGATTGTCGGAACCCCAATGCCGCCATTCAGGTTCTCCGATGATGCTCCGGTGATGGTGCCCCGATGAAGAAAAATGTGGCACCAGCACATGCCTGAGCATTTGAACTCTCGATCCGGTCCGATCTTAGACTGGGAATGAACTCCGTATGCTTAGACTGGGAATGAACTCCGTATGCCTAAGTCAACCCACGAAATGAGCGAACGGGCGCTCAGCGGGCCAGAGGGGCGGGATGTGCAAGCCGGGGATCGATCGGGTCCCCCTCTACGTGCTGCCGATCCTACTGCCATAACCCTTGGTCCGGTATGATCTTAGACTGGGAATGAACTCCGTATGCCTAACCCAACTGATGAAACAAGCGGGCAGGCAGGCGGGCGGGCACTATGTCGGTCAGAGAGACGGGATGCGCAAGCCATGGATCGATAGGGTGGTAGGTGGGTTTAGGTACATCTTCATATTTCTGAGTGCCAATGCCATTTTTATGGCATGTAAATTCATACAATGGTCCCTTAAGCCTTCACGTGAAGTTTCATGGCAAGACGACTCGTTTTCTATTTTTCACGATTTTTAAAACTTTTTGTGCATCAAGATTTTTTAAACTTTTTTCGGAAGGGGTTTTGGCCCCAAACTTGGTGGACGTCATCCTTGTATTTTCATTGGCATGCACAAAAAAATTCAGCTAAAAACTCGAAGTGTACAAGATTTTCTGACCATTTGAAAAAAGTGTTCCCATTTCAGACACTTTAATGGCTTCTGGCAGCATACCTATAAAATCTCAAATGCTCTTTAAGGGGGTGTGAGTTCTCCACGTTTGATGAGGGATAGGGGGCCACTATAAGGGCCAAGTACCAGCACTGATCACACATCATGTGTGCACACCCCCTGGCCCCCCCGATCGCCGGATCCCCAACACCGCCGGTCAGGTCTCCGTCGATGCTCTGACGATGGTGCCCCGACGAAGAAAAATGCGGCACCAGCACATGCCCGAGCCCAGCATGTGCTGCCACAACCCTTGATCCGATCCAATCTTAGACTGAGAATGAACTCCGTATGCTTAAGTCAACCCACGAAACGAGCGTGCGGGCGCTCAGCCGACCAGAGGGGCGGGATGCGCAAGTCGGGGATCGGCTGGGTCCCCTTCTGCGTGCTGCCCATCCTGCTGGCACAACCCTCAGTCTAGTTCAATCTTGGAATGGGAATGAACTTCATATGCCTAAGCCAACCGACGAAACGAGCGAGCATGTAGGCAGGCACTATGGTGGGTCGATAGGGTGGTAGGTGGGTTTAGGCACATCTTCATATTTCTATGTGCCAATGCTATTTTAATGGCTTGTAAATTCATACAATGGTCCTTTAAGCATTCACGTGAAGTTTCATGGCAAGAAGACTCATTTTTTATTTTTCACGATTTTTGAAACTTTTTGCAGTTTGGGATTTTTTAAAATTTTTTTGGAAGGAGTTTTGGTCCCAAACTTGGTAGACATGATCCCTGTATTTTTGTTGGCATGCACAAAAAAATTTCAGCTAAAAACTCGAAGTGTAAAAGATTTTGTGAACATTTGAAAAAAGTGTCCCCGTTTCAGACACTTTAATGGCTACTGGCAGGAAACCTGTAAAATCTCAAATGCTCTTTAAAGGGGTGTGACTTCTCGAGGTTTGATGAGGGATAGGGGACCAAAATAAGGGCCAAGTACCAGCACCCATTGCACATTATGTGCGCAACCCCCGCTAGGCCCCTGATCTGCCGGACGCCAATGCCGATCGGTCAGGTTCTCTGGTTGATCTCTTGCAGCGATGGTGCCCTGCGAGAAAGAAAAAATAGTTTGTGCACCGGCCAATGGCTTCCCAGTTTGTGCTTGCGTAAACCTCGGTCTAGTCGATCTTAGACTGAGGAATGAACTCGTATTGCTTAGACTGGATGAACTCCGGTAGTTCTAAATCAACCATGAAAAGGAGCGTCGCGGGCGCTCAGTGACCAAAGGGGCGGGATGTTGCAGCGGGATCGGCCAGGGTCACCTCTCTGCGTGCTATCGATCCTGTTGCCACAACCCTCGGTTGATCTGATCTTAGACTGGGAATGAACTTCGTACGCCTAAGCCAACCGACGAAACGAACGGGCGGGCGGGTGGACCGGCACTACGCCGACCAGAAAGACGGGATGCGCAAGCTATGGATTGATAAGGTGGTAGGTTGGTTTAGGCACATCTTCATATTTTTACGTACCAATGCCAGTTTTATGGCTTGTAAATTCATACAATGGTCCCTTAAGCCTTCACATGAATTCTCATGGCAAGACGACTCGTTTTCTATTTTTCACGATTTTTGAAACTTTTTACAGTTTGAGATTTTTTAAAATTTTTTCGAAAGGAGTTTTAGGCCCAAACTTGGTAGACGTGATCCTTGTATTTTTGTTGGCATGCACAAAAAAATTCAGCTAAAAACTCGAAGTGTACAAGATTTTGTGACCATTTGAAAAAATTGTCCCTATTTCAGACACTTTAATGGCTACTGGCAGCAAACCTATAAAATCTCAAATGCTCTTTAAGGGGGTGTGAGTTCTCGAGGTTTGATGAGGGATAGGGGGCCAATATAAGGGCCAAGTACCAGCACCCATTGCACATCATGTGTGCACACCTCCCCCCCGGCCCCCTCGATCGTCAGAACCCCAATGCTGTCGGTCAAGTTCTCCGGCGAAGCTCCGGCGATGGTGCCCCGACGAAGAAAAATGTTGCACCAGCACATGCCCGAGCCCAGCAAGTGCTGCCACAACCCTGACTCCAGTCTGATCTTAGACTGGGAATGAACTCCATATGCCTATGTCAACCCACGAAATGAGCATGCGGGCGCTCAGCCGGCCAGAGTGGCGGGATGCGCAAGCCGGGGATCAGCCGGGTCCCCCTCTATGTGCTGTCGATCCTACTACTGGAACCCTCAGTTCGGTTTGATCTTAGACTGGGAATTGACTCTGTATGCCTAAGCCAACCAGCAAAACGAGCGGACGGGCGGGCAGGCACTACGCCGACCAAAGAGACAGGATGCACAAGCCGTGAATCGATAGGGTGGTAGGTGGGTTTAGACACATCTTCATATTTCTACGTGCCAATGCCATTTTTATGGCATGTAAATTCATACAATGGTCCCTTAAGCCTTCACGTGAAGTTTCATGGCAAGACGACTCGTTTTCTATTTTTCATGATGTTTGAAACTTTTTACGGTTCGGGGTTTTTTAAAATTTTTTTGGAAGGAGTTTTGGCCCCAACCTTGGTAGACGTGATCCTTGTATTTTTTTTGGCATGCACAAAAAAATTCAGCTAAAAACTCGAAGTGAACAAGATTTTGTGACCATTTGAAAAAAGTGTCCCCATTTCAGACACTTTAATGGCTACTGGCAGCAAACCTGTAACATCTCAAATGCTCTTTAAGGGGTGTGAGTTCTCGAGGCTTGATGAGGGATAGGAGGCCAATATCAGGGCCAAGTACCAGCACCCATCGCACATCATGTGCGCACACGCCCCTCGGCCCCCCCGATCATCGGAACCCCAATGCTGTCGGTCAGGTTCTCCGGTGATGCTCCGACGATGGTGCCCCAGTGAAGAAAAATACAGCACCAACACATACCCGAGCCCAGCATCTGCTGTCGTAACCCTTGGTCCAATCCGATCTTAGACTAGGAATGAACTCCATATGCTTAGACTGGGAATGAACCCTGTATGCCTAAGTCAACCCACGAAATGAGTGTGCGGGCGCTCAGCCGGCCAGAGGGGCAGGATGCACAAGTCGGGGATCAGTCGGGTTCGGTCTAATCTTAGATTGGGAATGAACTCTATATGCCTAAGCCAACCAATGAAACGAGCGGGCAGGCGGGCGGGCGGGCACTATGCCAGCCAGAGGACGGGATGCGCAAGCTGTGGATCGATAGGGTGGTAGGTGGGTTAAGGCACATCTTCATATTTGTGCATGCCAATGCCATTTTTATGGCTTGTAAATTCATACAATGGTCCCCTAAGCCTTCACGTGAAGTTTCATGGCAAGACGACTCGTTTTCTATTTTTCACGATTTTTGAAACTTTTTGCGGTTCAAGATTTTTTAAAATTTTTTCGGAAGAAGTTTTGGCCCCAAACTTGGTAGAGGTGATCCTTGTATTTTTGTTGGCATGCACAAAAAAATTCAGCTAAAAACTCGAAGTGTACAAGATTTTGTGACCATTTGAAAAAATTGTCCCTATTTCAGACACTTTAATGGCTACTGGCAGCAAACCTATAAAATCTCAAATGCTCTTTAAGGGGGTGTGAGTTCTCGAGCTTTGATGAGGGATAGGGGGCCAATATAAGGGCCAAATACCAGCACCCATCACACATCATGTGCACACACCCCCCGCGGCCCCCCCGATTGCCAGAGCCCCAATGCTGCCGGTCAGGTTCTCCGACGATGCTCCGACGATGGTGCCCCGACGAAGAAAAATGTCACACCAGCACATGCCCGAGCCCAGCATGTGCTGCCGCAACCCTCGATCCGATCCAATCTTAGAATGCAAATGAACTCTGTATGCTTAGACTGGGAATGAACTTTGTATGCCTAAGTCAACCCACGAAACGAGCGTGCGGGCGCTCAACCGACCAGAGGGGCGGGATGCGCAAGCCGGGGATCAGCTGGGTCCCCCTCTACATGCTACCGATCTTGTTATTACAACCCTCAGTCTGGTCTGATCTTAGACTGGGAATGAACTTCGTATGCCTAAGCCAACCGAAGAAACGAGCGGGCGGGCACTATGCCTGCTAGAGAGACGGGATGCGCAAGTCGTGGATCGATAGGGTGGTAGGTGGGTTTAGGCACATCTTCACATTTCTGCTTGCCAATGCCATTTTCATGGCTTGTAAATTCATACAATGGTCCCTTAAGCCTTCACGTGAAGTTTCATGGCAAGACGACTCGTTTTCTATTTTTCACAATTTTCAAAAATTTTTGCGGTTCAACATTTTTTAAAATTTTTTCGGAAGGCGTTTTGGCCCCAAACTTAGTAGACGTGATCCATGTATTTTTGTTGGCATGCACAAAAAAATTCAGCTAAAACTCGAAGTGTACAAGATTTTGTGACCATTTGAAAAAAGTGTCCCCATTTCAGACACTTTAATGGCTACTTGCAGCAAACCTGTAAAATCTCAAATGCTCTTTAAGGGGGTGTGAGTTCTAGAGGTTTGATGAGGGATAGGGGGCCAATATAAGGGCCAAGTACCAGCACCCATCGCACATCATGTGCGCACACCCCCCGGCCCCCCAATCGTCGAAACCCCAATGCCGTCGGTCAGGTTCTCTGGCGATGCTCCGATGATGGTGCCCCAACGAAGAAAAATACGGCAGCAGCACATGGCCGAGCCTAGCATGTGCTGCCGCAACCCTCGGTCTGATCCGATCTTAGACTAGGAATGAACTCTGTATGCTTAGACTAGGAATGAACTCCGTATGCCTAAGTCAACCCACGAAACAAGTGTACGGGCGCTCAGCCGGCCAGAGGGGTGGGATACGCAAGCCGGGGATCGGCCGGGTCCCCCTCTTCGTGCTGTCGATCCTGCTGCCGTAGCCCTCATCCGGTCCAATCTTAGACTGGGAATGAACTCCGTATGCCTAAGCCAACCAACGAAACAAGCGGGTAGACGGGCGGGCGGGCACTATGCTGGCCAGAGAGAGGGATGCGCAAGCCGTGGATCGATAGGGTGGTTGGTGGGTTTAGGTACATCTTCATATTTCTGCGTGCCAATGCCATTTTTATGGCTTGTAAATTCATACAATGGTCCCTTAAGCCTTCACGTGAAGTTTCATGGCAAGACGACTCGTTTTTTATTTTTCATGATTTTTGAAACTTTTTTCGATTTGGGATTTTTTAAAATTTTTTCGGAAGGGGTTTTGGCGAAAAACTTGGTAGATGTGATCCTTGTATTTTTGTTGTCATGCACAAAAAAATTCAGCTAAAAACTCAAAGTGTACAAGATTTTGTGAACATTTGAAAAAAGTGTCCCCATTTCAGACACTTTAATGGCTACCGGTAGCAAACCTGTAAAATCTCAAATGCTCTTTAAGGGGGTGTGAGTTCTCGAGGTTTGATGAGGGATAAGGGGCCAATATAAGGGCCAAGTACCAGCTCCCATCGCACATCATGTGCGCACACCCCCGATCGCCGGAACCCCAATGCCGCCGGTCAGGTTTTCGGTGATGCTCCGATGATGGTGCCCCGACGAAGAAAAATATGGCACCAACACATGCCTGAGCCCAGCATGTGCTACCGCAACCCTCGGTCTGGTCCAATCTTAGACTGGGAATGAACTCCGTATGCTTAGACTGGGAATGAACTCCGTATGCCTAAATCAACCCACGAAACGAGCATGCGGGTGCTCAACCGGCCAGAGTGGCGGGATGCGTAAGCCGAGGATCAGCTGGGTCCCCCTCTGTGAGCTGCTGTAACCCTCGGTTCAGTCCAATCTTAGACTAGGAATGAACTCCGTATGCCTAAGCCAACCGACGAAACGAGCGGGCGGGCGGGCACTACGCCGGCCAGAGAGACGGGATGCCCAAGCCGTGGATCGATAAAGTGGTAGGTGGGTTTAGGCACATCTTCATATTTTTGCGTGTCAATGCCATTTTTATGGCTTGTAAATTCATACAATGGTCCCTTAAGCCTTCACGTGAAGTTTCATGGCAAGACGACTCATTTTCTATTTTTCATGATTTTCAAAACTTTTTGCGGTTTGGGATTTTTTAAAATTTTTTCGGTAGGAGTTTTGGCCCCAAACTTGGTAGACATGATCCTTGTATTTTTGTTGGCTTGCACAAAATAATTTAGCTAAAAACTCGAAGTGTACAAGATTTTGTGACCATTTGAAAAAAGTGTCCCCATTTCAGACACTTTAATGGGTACTGGCAGCAAACCTGTAAAATCTCAAATGCTCTTTAAGGGGGTGTGAGCTCTCGAGGTTTGATGAGGGATAGGGGGTCAATATAAGGGCCAAGTACCAGCACCCATCGCACATCATGTGCGCACACACCCCCCGGCCCCCCCGATCGTCAGAACCCCAACGCCGTCGGTCAGGTTCTTTGACGATGCTCCGACGATGGTGGCCCGGCAAAGAAAAATGTGACACCAGCACATGCTCGAGCCCAGCACGTGCTGCCGCAAACCTCAGTCTGGTCCGATCTTAGACTGGGAATGAACTTCGTATGCTTAGACTGGGAATGAACTCTGTATGCCTAAGTCAACCCATGAAACGAGCGTGCGGGTGCTCAGCCGGCTAGAGGGGCGGGATGCGCAAGTCGGGGATCAGTCGGGTCCCCTTCTGTGTGCTGCCATCCTGCTACCGCAACCCTCAGGCTAGTCTTATCTTAGACTAGGAATGAACTCCGTATGCCTAAGTCAACCGATGAAACGAGCGGGCGGGCAGGCGGGCGGGCACTACGCCGGCCAGAGAGACGGGATGCGCAAGCCGTGGATCGATAGGGTGGTAGGTAGGTTTAGGCACATCTTCATATTTCTGCATGCCAATGCCATTTTTATGGCTTGTAAATTCATACAATGGTCCCTTAAGCCTTCACGTGAAGTTTCATGGCAAGACGACTTGTTTTCTATTTTTCATGATTTTTGAAACTTTTTACGGTTCAGGATTTTTTAAAATTTTTTTGGAATGTGTTTTGGCCCAAACTTGTAGACGTGATCCTTGTACTTTTGTTGGCATGCACAAAAAAATTCAGCTAAAAACTCGAAGTGTACAAGATTTTGTGACCATTTGAAAAAAGTGTCCCCATTTTAGACACTTTAATGGCTACTGGCAGCAAACCTATAAAATCTCAAATGCTCTTTAAGAGGGTGTGAGTTCCTGAGGTTTGATGAGGGATAGGGGGCCAATATAAGGGCCAAGTACCAGCACCCATTGCACATCATCTATGCACACCCCCCCGGCCCCCCGATCGTCGGAACCCCAATGCCATCGATCAGGTTCTCCTGCGATGCTCTGGCGATGGTGCCCCGGTGAAGAAAAATGCGGCACCAGCACATGCCTAAGCCTAGCATGTGCTTACCGCAACCTCGGTCCGGTCCGATCGTAGATTGGGAATGAACTTCGTATACTTAGACTGGGAATGAACTCCGTATGCCTAAGTCAACCCACGAAACAAGCGTGCGTGTACTCAGTCGGCCAGAGGGGCGGGATGCGTAAGCCAGGGATCGGCCGGGTCCCCCTCTGCATCCTGCCGATCCTGCTGCCACAACCCTCAGTCTGGTCCGATCTTAGACTGGGAATGAACTCCGTATGCCTAAGCCAACCGATGAAACGAGCGGGTGGGCGGGCACTAGGGCAGGTGGGTGGGCACTACATCGGCCAGAGAGACGAGATGCGCAAGCCGTGGATCGATAGGGTGGTAGGTGGGTTTAGGCACATCTTTATATTTCTGTGTGCCAATGCCATTTTTATGGCTTGTAAATTAATACAATGGTCCCTTAAGCCTTCACGTGAAGTTTCATGGCAAGACGACCCGTTTTCTATTTTTCACGATTTTTAAAACTTTTTGTGGTTCCAAATTTTTTAAAATTTTTTCGGAATTAGTTTTGGCCCCAAACTTGGTAGAAGTGATCCTTGTATTTTTGTTGGCATGCAAAAAAAAATTCAGCTAAAAACTCGAAGTGTACAAGATTTTGTGACCATTTGAAAAAAGTGTCCCCATTTTAGACACTTTAATGGCTACTGGCAGCAAACCTGTAAAATCTCAAATGCTCTTTAAGGGGGTGTGAGTTCTCAAGGTTTGATGAGGGATAGGGGGCCAATGTAAGGGCCATGTACCAGCACCCATCACACATCATGTGCGCACACCCCCCCTGGCCCCCCGATCGTCGGAACCCCAATGCCGCCGGTCAGGTTCTCCGACGATGCTCCGGTGATGGTGCCCCGACGAAGAAAAATGCGGCACCAGCACATGCCCGAGCCCAGTATGTGCTGCCGCAACCCTCGGTCTGGTCCGATCTTAGACTAGGAATGAACTCTGTATGCTTAGACTAGGAATGAACTCCGTATGCCTAAGACAACCAATGAAACGAGCGTGCGGGCACTCATCCAGCCAGAGGGGCGGGATGCATAAGTCGGGGATCAGTCGGGTCCCCCTCTACGTGCTGCCGATCCTGCTGTTGCAACCCTCGGTTTCGGTCCAATCTTAGACATGGAATGAACTCCGTATGCCTAAGCCAACCGACGAAACGAACGGGCAGGCGGGCACGTACCCGACCAATAGAGACAGATGCGCAATGCCATGGATCGATAGGGTGGTAGGTGGGTTTAGGCACATCTCATATTTCTAACTGCAATGGCCATCTTTTATGGCTTGGTAAATTCATACAGATGGTCCTTAAGCCTTCACAATGGAAGTTTCAGTGGCCGACGACTCGTTTCTACTTTTATGATTTTGGAAATTTTAAAACGGTTGGTATTTTTTAAAATTTTTTCAGAAGGAGTTATGATCCCAAACACTTATAGACCTGATCTTGTATTTTGTTGGCATGCAATAGAAAAAGTCAGCTACAACCAAAAAGTGGTAACATGATTCTGTGACCATTTGAAAAAAGTGTCCCCATTTCAGACACTTTAATGGCTACTGGCAGCAAACCTATAAAATCTAAAATTCTATTTAAGGGGGTGCGAGTTCTCAAGGTTTGATGAGGGATAGGGGCCCAATATAAGGGCCAAGTACTAGCACCCATCGCACATCATGTGCGCACACCCCCCGACCCCCCCGATCGTCGGAACCCCAATGCCGCCGGTCAGGTTCTCCGGCGATGCTACGGCAATGGTGCCTCGATGAAGAAAAATACGGCACCAGCACATGCCCGAGCCCAGCATGTGCTACCACAACCCTCGGTCTGATCTGATCTCAGACTGGGAATGAACTCCATATGCTTAGACTTGGAATGAACTCTGTATGCCTAAGTCAACCCACTAAACGAGTGTGCGGGCGCTCAGTTGGCTAGAGGGGCGGGATGTGCAAGCTAGGGATCAGTCGGGTCCCCCTCTGCGTGCTGCAAATCCTGCTACCGCAACCCTCAGTCCGGTCTTAGACTGGGAATGAACTTCATATGCTTAAGCCAACCAACGAAACAAACGGGTGGGTGGGCGGGCGGACACTACGTCGGCTAGAGAGACGGGATGCGCAAGCCGTCGATCGATAGGGTGGTAGGTGGGTTTTGGCACATCTTCATATTTCTGCATGCCAATGCCATTTTTATGGCTTGTAAATTCATACAATGGTCCCTTAAGCCTTCACGTGAAGTTTCATGGCAAGACAACCCATTTTTTATTTTTCACGATTTTTGAAACTTTTTACGGTTCAAGGATTTTTTTAAATTTTTTCGGATGCAGTTTTGGCACCAAACTTTGTAGATGTGATCCTTGTATTTTTTTTGGCATGCATAAAAAAAGTCAGCTAAAAACTAGAAGTGTACAAGATTTTGTGACCATTTGAAAAAAGTGTCCCCATTTCAGAAACTTTAATGGCTAATGGCAGCAAACCTGTAAAATCTCAAATTCTCTTTAAGGGGGCGTGAGTTCTCGAGGTTTGATGAGAGGTAGGGGGCCAATATAAGGGCCAGGTACCAGCCCCCATCGCACATCATGTGCGCACACCCCCCGGCCCCTCCCGATCGTCGGAACCCCAATGCCACCGGTCAGGTTCTCCGACGAAGCTGGAGCCCCAATGAAGAAAATTACGGCACCAGCACATGCCCGAGCCCAACATGTGCTGCCGCAACCCTCGCACCGGTCCTATCTTAGACTGGGAATGAACTCCATATGCTTAGACTGGGAATGAACTCCGTATGCCTAAGTCAACTCACGGAACGAGCGTGCGGGCGCTCAGCCGGCCAGAGGGGCGGGATACGCAAGCTGTGGATAGACGCGATCCTTGTATTTATGTTGGCATGCACAAAAAAATTTAGCTAAAAACTCGAAGCGTACAAGATTTTGTGACCATTTGAAAAAAGTGTCCCCATTTCAAACACTTTAATGGCTACTGGCAACAAACCTGTAAAATCTCAAATGCTCTTTAAGGGGGTGTGAGTTCTCGAGGTTTGATGAGGGATAAGGGGCCAATATAAGGGCTAAGTACCAGCACCCATCGCACATCATGTGCGCACACACCCCCTCGGCCCCCCCGATCGTCGGAACCCCAATGCCATTGGTCAGGTTCTCCGGTGATGCTCCGACGATGGTGTCATAGCGAAGAAAAATACGACACCAACACATGCCTGAGCCCAGCATGTGCTACCGCAACCCTCAGTCTGGTCTAATCTTAGACTGGGAATGAACTCCGTATGCTTAAGCCAACCGACGAAACGAGCGGGTCGACGGGCGGGCGGGCACTACTCCGGCCAGAGAGACTGGATGCGCAAGCCGTGGATCGATAGGGTGGGAGGTGGGTTTCGGCACATCTTCATATTTCTATGTGCCAATGCCATTTTTATGGCTTGTAAATTCATACAATGGTCCCTTAAGCCTCAATGTGAAGTTTCATGGCAAGACGACTCATTTTCTATTTTTCACTATTTTGGAAACTTTTTGTGGTTTGGGATTTTTTAAAATTTTTTCTGATGGAGTCTTGGCTCCAAACTTCGTAGACGTGATCCTTGTATTTTTGTTGGTATGCACAAAAAATGTCAGCTAAAGACTCGAAGTGTACAAGATTTTGTGACCATTTGAAAAAAGTGTCCCCATTTCAGAAACTTTAATGGCTACTGGCAGTAAACCTGTAAAATCTCAAATGCTCTTTAAGGGGGTGTGAGTTCTCGAGGTTTGATGAGGGATAGGGGGCCAATATAAGTGCCGAGTACCAGCACCCATCACACATCATGTGCGCACACCCCCCCGGCCCCCCAATCGTCGGAACCCCAATGCTGCCGGTCAGGTTCTCCGACGATGCTCCGACGATGGTGCCCCGACGAAGAAAAATGCGGCACCAGCACATACCTGAGCACAGCATGTGCTGCCACAACCCTCGGTCTAGTCTGATCTTAGACTGGGAATGAACTCCTTTTGTTTAGACTGGGAATGAACTCCATATGCCTAAGTCAACCCATGAAACGAGCGTACGGGCGCTCAGCCGGCCAGAGGGGCAGGTTGCGCAAGCCGGGAATCGACCGGGTCCCCCTCTGCGTGCTGTCAATCCTACTACCACAATCCTCGATCCAGTTCGATCTTAGACTCAGAATGAACTCCGTATGCCTAAGCCAACCGACGAAACGAGCGAACAGGGCGGGCACTGCGCCGGCCAGAGAGACGGGATGCGCAAGCCGTGGATCGATACGGTGGTAGGTGGGTTTAAGCACATCTTCATATTTCTCTGTGCCAATGCCATTTTTATGGCTTGTAAATTCATACAATGGTCCCTTAAGCCTTCACGTGAAGTTTCATGGTAAGACGACTCATTTTCTATTTTTCACGATTTTGGAAACCTTTTACGGTTCGAGATTTTTTAAAATTTTTTTGGAAGGAGTTTTGGCCCCAAACTTGATACACGTGATCCTTGTATGTATTTTTGTTGGCATGCACAAAAAAATTCAGCTAAAAACTCAAAGTGTACAAGATTTTGTGACCATTTGAAAAAATTATCCCCATTTCAGATACTTTAATGGCTACTGGCAGCAACCCTCAACCCGGTCTGATCTTAGACTGGGAATGAACTCTATATGCCTAAGCCAACTGATGAAACGAGCGGGCGGGCAGGCGGGCACTATGTCGGCCAGAGAGACGCGATGCGCAAGCCGTGGATTGATAGGGTGGTATGTGGGTTTAGGCACACCTTCATATTTCAGCATTCCAATGCCATTTTTATGGCATGTAAATCCATACAATGGTCCCTTAAGGCTTCACGTGAAGTTTCATGGCAAGACGACTCGTGTTCTATTTTTCATGATTTTCAAAACTTTTTACGATTCGGGATTTTTTAAAATTTTTTCAAAAGGAATTTTGGGCTCAAACTTCGTAGACATGATTTTGTATTTTTTTTGGCATGCACAAAAAAATTCAGCAAAAAACTGGAAGTGTACAAGATTTTGTGACCTTTTGAAAAAACTGTCCCCATTTCAGACACTTTAATGGCTACTGGCAGCAAACCTGTAAAATCTCAAATGCTTTTTAAGGGGGTGTGAGTTCTTGAGGTTTGATGAGGGATAAGGGGCCAATATAAGGGCCAGTGCCGACACATGCACATCATGTGCGCACACTCCCCCGCCCCTCGATGCTAGAATCAATACCCGGTTCAGGTTCTCCGACGATGCTCCGAGATGGTGCCGGCGAAAAATACGGCACAGCACTGCCCGAACCCAATGTGTGCCGCAACCTCGTCTGGTCCGATCTCGCTGGGAATGAACTCTATATGCTTAGACGAACTGTACGCCTAAGTCAACCCATGAAAGAGCATGCCGTTCAACTGCAGAGGGCAGGATGCGCAAGCCGGGGTCGATCTACGTCTGGATCTGCTACACAACCTCATTGGTCTGATCTTAGACTGGATGAAACTCCGTATGCCTAAGCCAAGGAACGAAACGAGCGGGCGAGCGGGCACTACGCCGACTAGAGAGACGGCATGCGCAAGCCGTGGATCGATAGAATGGTAGGTGGGTTTAGGCACATCTTCATATTTCTGCATGCCAATGCAATTTTTATGGCTTGTAAATTCATACAATGGTCCCTTAAGCCTTCATGTGAAGTTTCATGGCAAGACGACTCGTTTTTTGTTTTTCATGATTTTTGAAACTTTTTACGGTTCGAGATTTTTTAAAATTCTTTTCAGAAGGAGTTTTGCCCCAAACTTGGTAGACGTGATCCTTGCATTTTTGTTGGCATGCACAAAAAAATTCAGCTAAAAACTCGAAGTGTATAGGATTTTGGGACCATTTGAAAAAAGTGTCCCCATTTCAGACACTTTAATGGCTACTGGCATCAAACCTGTAAAATCTCAAACGCTCTTTAAGGGGGTGTGAGTTCTCAAGGTTTGATGAGGGATAGGGGGCCAATATAAGGGCCAAGTACCAGCACCCATCGCACATCATGTGCGCACACCCCCCGACCCCCCGATCGTCAGAACCCCAATGCTGCCGGTCAGGTTCTCCAGCGATGCTCCGGCGATGGTGCCCCGATGAAGAAAAATGTGGCACCAGCACATGCCCAAGCCCAGCATGTGCTGCTGCAACCCTGGTCCAGTCTGATCTTAGACTGGAAATAAACTCCGTATGCTTAGACTGGGAATGAACTCCGTATGCCAAAGTCAACCCACGGAACGAACGTGCTGGTGCTCAGCCGGCCAGAGGGGCAGGATGCGCATGCCGGGGATCGGCCAGGTTCCTTCTCTGCGTGCTACCAATCCTGCTGCCGTAACCCTCGATCTGGTCTGATCTTAGACTGGGAATGAACTTCGTATGCCTAAGCCAACCGATGAAACGAGTGGGCGAGCGGGCGGGTGGGCGGGCACTACGCCGACCAGAGAGACGGGATGCGCCATGGATCGATAGGGTGGTAGGTGAGTTTAGCCACATCTTCATATTTTTACATGCCAATGCCATTTTTATGGCTTGTACATTCATACAATGGTCCCTTAAGCCTTCACGTGAAGTTTCATGGCAAGACGACTCGTTTTCTATTTTTCATGATTTTCAAAACTTTTTGCGGTTCGGGATTTTTTAAAATTTTTTCGAAAAACTTTTTGGCCCCAAACTTGGTTGACATGATCCTTCTATTTTTGTTGGCATGCACAAAAAAATTCAGCTAAAAACTCGAAGTGTACAAGATTTTGTGACCATTTGAAAAAAGTGTCCCCATTTGAGACACTTTAATGGCTACCGGCAGCAAACCTGTAAAATCTCAAATGCTTTTTAAGGGGGTGTGAGTTCTCGAGGTTTGATGAGGGATAGGGGGCCAATATAAGGGTTGAGTACCAGCACCCATCGCACATCATGTGCACACACCCCCCAGCCCCCCCGATCGCCAGAACCCCAATGTCGCCGATCAGGTTCTCCGGCAATGCTCCGGCGATGGTGCCCCGGCGAAGAAAAATACGGCACCAGTACATGCCCGAGCCTAGCATATGCTACCGCAACCCTTGGTCTGGTCTGATCTTAGACTGGGAATGAACTCCGTATGCCTAAGCCAACCGACGAAATGAGCGGGCGGGCGGGCGTGCGAGCACTACGACGGCTAGAGAGACGAGATGCGCAAGCTGTGGATCGATAAGGTGGTTGGTGGGTTTAGGTGCATCTTCATATTTCTATGTGCCAATGCGATTTTTATGGCTTGTAAATTCATAAAATGGTCCCTTAAGCCATAACGTGAAGTTTCATGGCAAGACAACTCGTTTTCTATTTTTCACGATTTTTCAAAAATTTTTGCGGTTCGAGATTTTTTAAAATTTTTTCGTAAGGAGTTTTGGCCCCAACCTTGGTAGACGTGATCCTTGTATTTTTTTTGGCATGCAAAAAAACATTCAGCTAAAAACTCAAACTGTACAAGATGTTGTGACCATTTGAAAAAAGTGTCCCCATTTCAGACACTTTAATGGCTGCTGCCAGCAAACCTATAAAATCTCAAATGCTCTTTAAGGAAGTGTGAGTTCTTAAGGTTTGATGAGGGACAGGGGGCCAATATAAGGGCCAAGTACCAGCACCCATCGCACATCATGTGCGCACACCCCCTGATCGCCGGAACCCCAATGCCACCGGTCAGGTTCTCCGGTGATGGTGCCCCGACGAAGAAAAAAGCGGCACCAGCACATGCCTGAGCCCAGCATGTGCTGGCGTAACCCTCGATCCGGTGCGATCTTACACTAGCAAATAAACTCCATATGCTTAGGCTGGGAATTAACTCCGTATGCCTAAGTCAACCCACAGAACGAGCATGCGACCGTTTGACCGGCCAGAGGGGCGGGATGCGTAAGCCGGGGATCGGTCGGGTCCCCCTCTGCGTACTGCCAATCCTACTGGGAATGAACTCGAAGTGTACAAGATTTTGTGACCATTTGAAAAAAGTGTCCCCATTTCGGACACTTTAATGGCTACTGATAGCAAACTTGTAAAATCTCAAATGCTCTTTAAGGGGGTGTGAGTTCTCGAGGTTTGATGAGGGATAGGGGCCCAATATAAGGGCCAAGTACCAGCACCCATTGCACAACATGTGCGCACACCCCCCTGGCCCCCCCGATCGTTGGAACCCCATGCCGCCGGTCAGATCCTCTGGCGATGCTCCGGCGATTGTGCCCCGACGGAGAAAAATGCAGCACCAGCACACGCCTGAGCCTAGTATGTGCTGTCGCAACCCTCGGTCTGATCCGATCTTAGACTGGGAATGAGCTCCGTATGCTTAGAATGGGAATGAACTTCGTATGCCTAAGTCAACCCACAAAACGAGCGTGCGGGCGCTCAGTCGGCTAGAGGGGCGGGATGCGCAAGCCAGGTATCGGTCGGGTCCCCCTTTGCGTGCTTTCGATCCTGCTGCCACAACCCTCGATCCAGTCTGATCTTAGACTGGGAAAGAACTCCGTATGCCTAAGCCAACTGACGAAATGAGCGGGCGGGCAGGCGGGCAGGCACTACACCGGCCAGAAAGACGAGATGCGCAAGCCGTGGATCGATAGGGTGGTAGGTGGGTTTAGGCACATCTTCATATTTTTGCATGCCAATGCCATTTTTATGGCTTGTAAATCCATACAATGGTCCCTTAAGCCTTCACATGAAGTTTCATGGCAAGACGACTCATTTTCTATTTTTCACGATTTTTGAAACTTTTTGCGGTTCGGGATTTTTTAAAATTTTTTTGAAAGGATTTTTGGCCCCAAAATTGGTAGACATGATCCTTGTATTTTTGTTGGCATGCAAAAAAAAATTCAGCTAAAACTTGAAGTGTACAAGATTTTGTGACCATTTGAAAAAAGTGTCCCCATTTCAGACACTTTAACCGCTACTGGCAGCAAACCCGTAAAATCTCAAATGCTCTTCAAGGGGTGTGAGTTCTCAAGGTTTGATGAGGGATATGGGGCCAATATATGGGCCACGTATCAGCACCCATCGCACATCATGTGCGCACACACCCCCCGGTGCCCCGATCGTCGGAACCCCAATGCTGTCGGTCAGGTTCTCCGGCGATGCTCCGGTGATGGTGCCCCGGGGAAGAAAAATGTGGCACCAACTCATGCTCAAGCCCAGCATGTGCTGTCGTAACCCTCGGTCCGGTCTTAGACTGGCAATGAACTCCGTATGCCTAAGTCAACCCACGAAACGAGCGTACGGGTGCTCAACCAGCCAGAGGGGCGAGATGCGTAAATCGAGGATCGGCCAAGTCCCCCTCTACGTGCTGCCGATTCTGCTACTGCAACCCTCGGTCCGATCCAATCTTAGACTGGGAATGAACTCCTTATGCCTAAGCCAATCGACGAAACGAGCGGGCGGGCAGGCGGGCAGGCACTACGCTGGCCAAAAAAACGGGATGCGCAAGTCGTGGATCGATAGGGTGGTAGGAGGGTTTAGGCACATCTTCATATTTTTGCATGCCAATGCCATTTTTATGGCTTGTAAATTCATACAATGGTCCCTTAAGCCTTCACGTGAAGTTTCATGGCAAGACGACTCGTTTTCTATTTTTCACGATTTTTGAAACTTTTTACGGTTAGGGATTTTTTAAATGTTTTTTGGTAGGAGTTTTGGCCCCAAACTTGGTAGACGTGATCCTTGTATTTTTGTTGGCATGCACAAAAAGATTCAGCTAGAAACTCGAAGTGTACAAGATTTTGCGACGATTTGAAAAAAGTATCCCCATTTCAGACGCTTTAATGGCTACTGGCAGTAAACCTGTAAAATCTCAAATGCTCTTTAAGGGGGTGTGACTTCTCAAGGTTTGATAAGGGATAAGGGGCCAATATAAGGGCCAAGTACCAGCACCCATCGCACATCATGTGCGCACACCCCCCGGCCCCCCCGATCGCCGGAACCCTAATGCCGTCGGTCAGGTTCTCCGGTGATGCTCCGACGAAGTAAAATTTGGCCCCAGCACATGCCCGAGCCCTGCATGTGCTATCGTAACCCTCGATCTGGTTTGATCTTAGACTAGGAATGAACACCGTATGCCTAAGTCAACCCACGAAACGAGCATGCGGGCGCTCAGCCGGCCAAAGGGGTGGGATGCGCAAGTCGAGGATCGATTGGGTCCCCCGCTGTGTGCTATCGATGTTGCTACCGCAACCCTCAGTCTAGTATGATCTTAGATTGGGAATGAACTCTGTATGCCTAACGCAACCGACGAAACGAGCAGGCGGGCGGGCGAGCGATCACTACGGCGGCCAGAGAGACGGGATGCGCAAGCCGTGGATCGATAGGGTGGTAGGTGGGTTTAGGCATATCTTCATATTTCTGCATGCCAATGCCATTTTTATGGCTTGTAAATTCATACAATGGTCTCTTAAGCCTTCACGTGAAGTTTCATGGCAAGACAACTCGTTTTCTATTTTTTACAATTTTTAAAACTTTTTCCGGTTCGGGATTTTTTATAATTTTTTCGGATGGAGTTTTGGCCCCAAACTTGCTAGACGTGATCCTTGTATTTTTGTTGGCATGCTCAAAAAATTCAGCTAAAAACTCGAAGTGTACACGATTTTGTGACCATTTGAGAAAAGTATCCCCATTTCAGATACTTTAATTGCTTCTGGCAGCAAACTCGTAAAATCTCAAATGCTCTGTAAGGGGTGTGAGTTCTTGAGGTTTGATAAGGGATAGGGGGCCACTATAAGGGCCAAGTACCAGCACCCATCGCACACCATGTGCCCGGCCCCCCCGATCGTCGAAACCCCAATGCCGTCGGTCAGGTTCTCCGACGATGCTCCGACGATGGTGCCCCGGTGAAGAAAAATACGGCACCAACACCTGCCCGAGCCCAGCATGTGCTGCCGCAACCCTCGATCCGGTCCAATCTTAGACTGGGAATGAACTCTGTATGCTTAGACTGGGAATGATCTCTGTATACCTAAGTCAACCCACGAAATGAACATGCGGGCGCTCCGTCGGCCAGAGGGACGGGATGCGTAAGTCGTGGATCGACCGAGTCCCCCTCTTTGTGCTGTCGATCCTGCTACCGTAACCCTCACTCCGATCCAATCTTAGACTGGGAATGAACTCCGTATGCCTAACCCAATCGATGAAACGAGCGGGCGGGCGGGTACTACACCGACCAGAGAGACGGGATGGGCAAGCCGTGGATCGATAGGGTGGTAGTTGGGTTTAGGTACATCTTCATATTTCTGCGTGCCAATGCCATTTTTATGGCTTGTAAATTCATACAATGGTCTTTTAAGCCTTCACGTGAAGTTTCATGGAAAGACGACTCGTTTTTTATTTTTCACGATTTTTGAAACTTTCTGCGGTTCAGGATTTTTTCAAATTTTTTCAAAAGGAGTTTTAGCTCGAAACTTGGTAGACGTGATCCATGTATTTTTGTTGGCATGCACAAAAAAATTCCCCTAAAAACTCGAAGTGTACAGGATTTTGTGACCATTTGAAAAAAGTGTCCCCATTTCAGACACTTTAATGGCTACTGGCAGCAAACCTGTAAAATCTCAAATGCTCTTTAAAGGGGTGTGAGTTCTCGAGATTTGACGAGGGATAGGGGGCCAGTATAAGGGTCAAGTACCAGCACCCATCGCACATCATGTGTGCACACCCCCCGGCCCCCCCGATCACCGGAACCCCAAAGCTGCCGGTCAGGTTCTCCGGTGATGCTCCGACGATGGTGCCCCGACGAAGAAAAATGCGGCACCAGCACCTGCCCGAGCCAAGAAGGTGCTGCTGCAACCCTCGGTCTGGTCTAATTTTAGACTGGGAATGAACTCCGTATGCCTAAGTCAACCCACGAAACGAGTGTACGGGCGCTCAACCGGCCAGAGGGACGGGATGAGCAAGCCGAGGATGGGTCGGGTCCCCCTCTGCGTGCTGTCGATCTTGCTGTCGGAACCCTCGGTCCGATCAGATCTTAGACTGGGAAATAACTCTGTATGCCTAAGCCATTCGACGAAACGAGTGGGCAAGCGAGAGGGTGGGCACTACGTCGGCCAGAGAGACGGGATGCGGAAGCCGTGAATCGATAGGGTGCTAGGTGGGTTTAGGCACATTTTCATATTTCAGCATGTCAATGCCATTTTTATGGCTTGTAAATTCATACAATGGATCTTTAAGCCTTCACGTGAAGTTTCATGGAAAGACGACTCGTTTTTTATTTTTCACGATTTTGAAAGTTTTTTCAGTTTGGGATTTTTTAAAATTTTTTCGGAAGGATTTTTGGCCCCAAACTTTTAGACGTGATCCTTGTATTTTTTTTGACGCGCACAAAAAAATTCAGCTAAAAACTCGAAGTGTACAAGATTTTGTGACCATTTGAAAAAAGTGTCCCCATTTCAGACACTTTAATGGCTACTGGCAACAAACCTGTAAAATCTCCAATGCTCTTTAATGGGGTGTGAGTTCCCAAGGTTTGATGAGGGATAGGGGGCCAATATAAGGGCCAAGTACCAGCACCCATCGGACATCATGTGTGCACACCCCCCAACCCCCCCGATTGCCGAAACCCCAATTTCGTCGGTCAGGTTCTCCGACGTTGCTCCGAGGATGGTGGCCCAACGAAGAAAAATGAAGCACTAGCACATGCCCAAGCCCAGCATGTGCTGCCGCAACCTTCGGTCCGATCTGATCTTAGACTGAGAGTGAACTCTGTATGCTTAGACTGGGAATGAACTCCGTATGCCTAAGTCAACCCATGAAACGAGCGTGTGAGTGCTCAACCGACCAGAGGGGCAGGATGCGTAAGCCAGGGATCGACCGGCTCCCCCTCTGCATGCTACCGATCTTGCTGCCGTAACCCTCAATCTGGTTCAATCATAGACTAGGAATGAACTCCATATGCCTAAGCCAACCGACAAAACGAGCGGGCGGGCGGGCGACACTACGACAGCCAGAGAGATGGGATGCGCAAGCCGTGGATCGATAGGGTGGTAGGTGGTTTTAGGCACATCTTCATATTTCTACGTGCCAATGTTATTTTTATGGCTTGTAAATTCATACAATGCTCCCTTAAGCCTTCAAGTGAAGTTTCATGGCAGGATGACTCGTTTTCTATTTTTCACAATTTTTGAAATATTTTGCGGTTTGGGATTTTTTAAAATTTTTTCGAAAGGAGTTTTGGCCCCAAACATGGTAGACACGATCCTTGTGTTTTTGTTGGCATGCACAAAAAAATTCAGCTAAAGACTCGAAGTTTACAAGATTTTGTGACCATTTGAAAAAAGTGTCCTCATTTCAGAGACTTTAATGGTTACTGGCAGTAAACCTGTAAAATCTCAAATGCTCTTTAAGGGGAGTGAGTTCTCAAGGTTTGATGAGGGATAGGGGGCCAATATAAGGGCCAAGTACCAGCACCCATCACACAACATGTGCGCACACCCCCCGGCCCCCCGGATCGTCGAAACCCCAATGCCGTCGGTCAGGTTCTCCGACAATGCTCTGGGGATGGTGCCCTGTCGAAGAAAAATGTGGCACCAGCACTGCCCGAGCCCAGCATATGCTGTCGCAACCCTCGTTCCAGTCCGATCTTAGACTGGGAATGAACTTTGTATGCTTAGACAGGGAATGAACTCCGTATGCCTAACTCAACCCACGAAATGAGCGTGCGGGCGCTCAGCCGGCCAGAGGGGTGGGATGCGCAAGCCGGGGATCGATCGAGTCCCCCTCTGCGTGCTGCTGATCCTGCTGCTGGTACCCTCGGTCCGATCTAATCTTAGACTGGGAATGAACTCCGTATGCCTAACCCAACCGATGAAACAAGCGGGCGGGCGGGCGGGATGGCACTATGTCGGCCAGAGAGACGAGATGCGCAAGCCGTGGATTGATAGGGTGATAGGTGGGTTTAGGTACATCTTCATATTTCTATGTGCCACTGCCATTTTTATGGCATGTAAATTCATACAATGGTCCCTTAAGCCTTCACGTGAAGTTTCATGGCAAAACGACTCATTTTCTATTTTTCATGATTTTTGAAACTTTTTACGGTTCGGGATTTTTTAAAATTTTTTCAGATGGACTTTTGGCCCCACACTTGGTAGACGTGATCCTTGTATTTTTGTTGGCATGCACAAAAAACTTTAGCTAAAAACTCGAAGTGAACAAGATTTTGTGACCATTTGAAAAAACTGTCCCTATTTTATACACTTGAATTGCTACTGGTAGCAAACCTATAAAATCTCAAATGTTCTTTAAGGGGGTGTGAGTTCTCGAGGTTTGATGAGGGATAGGAGGCCAATATAAGGGCCAAGTACCAGCAACCATCACACATCATGTGCACACACCCCCCCGGCCCCCCGATCACCGGAACCCCAATGCTGTCGATCAGGTTCTCCGGTGATGCTCCGGCGATGGTGCCCTGACGAAGAAAAATGCGGCACCAGCACATGCCCGAGCCCAGCATGTGTTGTCACAACCCTCGGTCTGGTCTGATTTTACACTGGGAATGAACTCCGTATGCTTAGACTGGGAATGAACTCTGTATGCCTAAGTCAACCCACAAAACGAGTGTACGGGCGCTCAGCAGCCAAAGGGGCGGGATGCACGAGTCGGGGATCGGCCAGGTCCCCCTCTGCATGCTATTAATCCTACTATCGCAACCCTTGGTCTGGTCCGATCTTAGACTGGGAAAGAACTCCGTATGGTTAAGCCAACCGATGAAACGAGTGGGCAGGCAAGAGGGCGGGCACTACACCGGCCAGAGAGACGGGATCTGCAAGCCGTGGATCCATAGGGTGGTAGGTGGGTTTAAGGACATCTTCATATTTCTGCATGCCAATGCCATTTTTATGGCTTGTAAATTCATACAATGGTCCCTTAAGCCTTCACGTGAAGTTTCATGGCAAGACGACTCGTTTTCTATTTTTCTCAATTTTTGAAACTTTTTATGGTTCAGGATTTTTTAAAATTTCTTTCTGAAGGATTTTTGGCCCCAAACTTGGTAGACGTGATCCTTGTATTTTTTTTGTCATGCATAAAAAAATTCAGCTAAAAACTCGAAGTGTACAAGATTTTGTGACCATTTAAAAAAAGTGTCCCCATTTCAGACACTTTAATGGCTACTGGCAGCAAACCTGTAAAATCTCAAACGCTCTTTAAGGGGGTGTGAGTTCTCAAGGTTTGATGAGGGATAGGGGGCCAATATAAGGGCCAAGTACCAGCACCCATCGGACATCATGTGTGCACACCCTCCCAGCCGCCCCGATCGTTGGAACCCCAATGCCGCCGGTCAAGTTCTCCGACGTTGCTCAAGGATGGTGCCCCAACGAAGAAAAATGCGGCACTAGCACATGCCCGAGCCTAGCATGTGCCGCCGCAACCTTCGGTGTGGTCCGATCTTAGACTGGGAATGAACTCCGTATGCTTAGACTAGGAATGAACTCCGTATGCCTAAGTCAACCCATGAAATGAGCGTGCGGCCACTCAACCGGCCAGAGGGGTGGGATGCGCAAACCAGGGATCGACCAGGTCCCCCTCTATGTGCTGCTGATCCTGCTACCGCAACCCTCGATCCTATCTGATCTTAGACTGGGAATGAACTCCGTACGCCTATGCTAACTGACGAAACAAACGGGTGGGCGGGCACTACGTCGACCAGAGAGACGGGATGCACAAGCTGTGGATCGATAGGGTGGTAGGTGGTTTTAGGCACATCTTCATATTTCTACGTGCCAATGCCATTTTTATGGCTTGTAAATTCATACATTGGTCCCCTAAGCCTTCAAGTGAAGTTTCATGGCAAGACGACTCATTTTCTATTTTTCACGATTTTTGAAACGTTTTGCGGTTCGAGATTTTTTAAAATTTTTTCGAAAGGAGTTTTGGCCCCAAACATGGCAGACATGATCCTTGTGTTTTTGTTGTTATGCACAAAAACATTCAGCTAAAAACTCCGTATGCCTAAGCCAACCGACGAAACGAGCGGGCGTGCGGGCGGGCACTACGCCGGCCAGAGAGACGGGATGTGCACGATGTGGATCGATAGGGTGGTAGGTGGGTTTAGGTACATCTTCTTATTTTTGTGTGCCAATGCCATTTTTATGGCTTGTAAATTCATACAATGGTCCTTTAAGGCTTCACGTGAAGTTTCATGGCAAGACGACTCGTTTTTTATTTTTCATAATTTTTGAAACTTCTTACGGTTTGGGATTTTTTAATATTTTTTAGGAAGGTCTTTTAGCCCCAAACGTGGTAGACGTGATCCATGTATTTTTGTTCGCATGCACAAAAACATTCAGCTAAAAACTCGAAGTGTACAGGATTTTGTGACCATTTGAAAAAAGTGTCCCCATTTCAGACACTTTAATGGCTACTGGCAGCAAACCTGTAAAATCTCAAATGCTCTTTAAGGGGGTGTGAGTTCTGCAGGTTTGATGAGGGATAGGGGGCCAAAATAAGGGCCAAATACCAGCACCCATCGCACATCATATGCGCACACCCCCATCCCCCCGATCGCCAGAACCCCAATGCCGCCGGACAGGTTCTCCGACGATGCTCCGGCGATGGTGCCCCGACGAAGAAAAATGCGGCACCAGCACATGCCCGAGCCCAGCATGTGCTGTCGCAACCCTTGGTTCGGTCCGATCTTAGATTGGGAATGAACTCCGCATGCTTAGACTGGGAATGAGCTTCGTACGCCTAAGTCAATCCATGGAACGAGCGTGCGGGCGCTCAGCCGACCAGAGGGGCGAGATGCGCAAGCCAGGGATCGGTCAGGTCCCCTTTTGCGTGCTGTCGATCCTGCTGCCGCAACCCTCGGTCTAGTCCCATCTTAGACTAAGAATGAACTCCGTACGCCTAAGCCAACCGACGAGACAAGTGGGCGGGCGGGTGGGTGGGCACTACGGCGGCCAGAGAGACGGGATGCACAAACCGTGGATAGATAGGGTGGTAGGTGGGTTTCGGCACATCTTCATATTTCTGCTTGCCAATGCCATTTTTATGGCTTGTAAATTCATACAATGGTCCCTTAAGCCTTCACGTGAAGTTTCATGGCAAGACGACTCATTTTCTATTTTTCATGTTTTGAAACTTTTTACGGTTCGAGATTTTTTTAAAATTTTTTTCGAAAGGAGTTTGGCCCCAAACTTGGTAGATGTGATCCTTGTATTTTTTTCGCATGCAAACCCTTGGTCCAGTCTGATCTTAGACTGGGAAAGAACTCTGTATGCCTAAGCCAACTGACGAAATGAGCGGGTAGGCGAGAGGGTAGGCACTACGTCGGCCAGAGAGACGGGATGTGCAAGCCGTGGATCCATAGGGCGGTAGGTGGGTTTAGGCACATCTTCATATTTCTGCATTCCAATGCCATTTTTATGGCTTGTAAATTCATACAATGGTCCCTTAAGCCTTCACATGATGTTTCATGGAAAGACGACTCGTTTTCTATTTTTCACGATTTTTGAAACTTTTTAGGTTTGGGATTTTTTAAAATTTTTCGGAAGGATTTTTGGCCCCAAACTTGGTAGACATGGTCCTTGTATTTTTTTTGGCATGCACAAAAAAATTCAGCTAAAAACTCGAAGTGTACAAGATTTTGTGACCATTTAAAAAAAGTGTCCCCATTTCAGACACTTTAATGGCTACTGGTAGCAAACCTGTAAAATCTCAAATTCTCTTTAAGGGGGTGTGAGTTCTCGAGGTTTGATGAGGGATAGGGGGCCAATATAAGGGCCAAGTACCAGCACCCATCGGACATCATGTGTGCACACCCCCCGACCCCCCGATCGCAAGAACCCCAATGCCGTCGGTCAGGTTCTCCGGCGTTGCTCCGACGATGGTGCCCCGACGAAGAAAAATGCGGCAGCAGCACATGCCCGAGCCCAGCATGTGCTGCTGCAACCTTCGGTCTGATCCGATCTTAGATTTGGAATGAACTCCGTATGCTTAGACTGGGAATGAACTCCGTATAACTAAGTCAACCCACAAAACGAGCGTACGGGCGCTCAGCTAGCCAAAGGGCGGGATGCATAAGTCGGGGATCGGTCGGGTCCCCCTTTTCGTGCTGCCGTAACCCTCGATCTGGTCCGATCTTAGACTGGGCATGAACTCTGTATGCCTAAGCCAGCTGACGAAACGAGCGGGCGGACGGGCGGGCGGGCACTATGACGACAAAGAGACGGGATGTGCAAGCCGTGGATCGATAGAGTGGTAGGTGGGTTTAGGTACATCTTCATATTTCTGCTTGCCAATGCCATTTTTATGCCTTGTAAATTCAAAGAATGGTCCCTTAACCCTTCACGTGAAGTTTCATGGCAAGACGACTCGTTTTCTATTTTTCACGATTTTTGAAACTTTTTGCGGTTTGGGATTTTTTAAAATTTTTTCAGAAGGAGTTTTGGTCCCAAACTTGGTGGACGTGATCCTTGTATTTTTCTTGGCATGCAAAAAAAAATTCAGCTAAAAACCCAAAGTGTACAAGATTTTGTGACCATTTGAAAAAAGTGTCCCCATTTTAGACACTTTAATGGCTATTGCCAGCAAACCTGTAAAATCTCAAATGCTCTTTAAGGGGGTGTGAGTTCTCGAGGTTTGATGAGGGATAGGGGGCCAATATAAGGGCCAAGTACCAGCACCCATTGCACATCATGTGCGCACACCCCCCGGCCCCCCGATCATCGAAACCCCAATGCCGCCGGTCAGGTTCTCCGACGATGGTGCCCCGATGAAGAAAAATACGGCACCAGCACATGCTCGAGCCCAGCATGTGCTGCTGCAACCCTCGGTCTGGTCTGATCTTAGACTAGGAATGAATTTTGTATGCTTAGACTGGGAATGAACTCTGTATGCCTAAGTCAACCCACGAAATGAGCGTGCGGGCGCTCAGCCGGCAAGAGGGGCGGGATGCGTAAGTCGGGGATCGGTCGGGTCCCCCTCTGCATGCTGCCGATCCTGCTACTGCAACCCTCGGTCCAGTCTGATCTTAGACTGGAATTGAACTCTGTATGCCCAAGCCAACCGACGAAACGAGCGGGCGGGCGGGCGGGCACTACGCCGGCCAGAGAGACGGGATGCGCAAGCCGTGGATCGATAGGGTGGTAGGTGGGTTTATGCACATCTTCATATTTATGCATGCCGATGCCATTTTTATGGCTTGTAAATTCATACATTGGTCCCTTAAGCCTTCACGTGATGTTTCATGGCAAGACGACTCGTTTTCTATTTTTCATAATTTTCAAAACTTTTTACGGTTCGAGATTTTTTAAAATTTTTTCTGAAGGAGTTTAGGCCCCAAACTTGGTAGACGTGATCCTTGTATTTTCATTGGCATGCTCAAAAAAATTTTGTTAAAAACTCGAAGTGTACAAGATTTTGTGACCATTTGAAAAAAGTGTCCTCATTTCAGACACTTTAATGGCTACTGGCAGCAAACCTGTAAAATCTCAAATGCTTTTTAAGAGGGTGTGAGGTCTCGAGGTTTGATGAGGGATAGGGGAGCCGGGGGGTGTGTGCACATGATGTGCGATGGGTGCTGGTACTTGGCCCTTATATTGGCCCCCTATCTCACATCAAACCTCGAGAACTCACACCCTCTTAAAGAGCATTTGAGATTTTATAGGTTTGCTGCCAGTAGCCATTAAAGTGTCTGAAATGGGGACACTTTTTTCAAATCGTTACAAAATCTTGTACACTTCGAGTTTTTAGCTGAATTGTTTTGTGCATGCCATCAAAAATACAAGGATCGCATCTACCAAGTTTGTGCATGCTGGGCTCGAGCATGTGCTGGTGCCGCATTTTTCTTCGTCGAAGCATCGTCGGAGAACTTGACCGACGGCATTGGGGTTCCGGCGATCGGGGGATGTGCGCACATGATGTACGATGGGTGCTGGTATTTGGCCCTTATATTCGCCCCCTATCCCTCATCAAACCTCGAGAACTCACACCCCTTAGAGAGCATTTGAGATTTTACAGGTTTGCTGCCAATAGCCATTAAAGTGTCTAAAATGGAGACACTTTTTTCAAATGGTCACAAAATCTTGTACACTTCGAGTTTTTAGTTGAATTTTTTTGTGCGTGCCAAAAAAAATACAGGGATCACGTCTACCAAGTTTAGGGCCAAAACTCCTTCCGAAAAAATTTTAAAAAATCCCAAACCGTAAAAAGTTTCAAAAATCATGAAAAATAGAAAACGAGTCGTATTGCCATGAAACTTCACGTGAAGGCTTAAGGGACCATTGTATGAATTTACAAGCCATAAAACTCGCATTGGCATGCCGAAATATGAAGATGTGCCAAAACCCACCTACCACCCTATCGATCCACGGCTTGCGCATCCCGTCTCTCTGGCCAGCGTAGTGCCTGCCCGCCCGCCCGCTCGCCCACTCGTTTCGTCGGTTGGCTTAGGCATACGGAGTTCATTCGTAGTCTAAGATCGGACCGGACTGAGGGTTGTGACAGCACATGCTTGGCTCGGGCATGTGTTGGTGCCGCATTTTTCTTCGTCGGGGCACCATTGCTGGAGCATCATCGGAGAACCTAACCGGTGACAATGGGGTTCCGACGATCGGGGGGCCGGGGTGTGTGCGCACATGATGTGCGATGGGTGCTGGTACTTGGCCCTTATATTGGCCCCCTATCCCTCAACAAACCTCGAGAACTCACACCCCCTTAAAGAGCATTTGAGATTTTACAGGTTTGCTGCCAGTAGCCATTAAAGTGTCTGAAATGGGGACACTTTTTTCAAATGGTCACAAAATCTTGTGCACTTCGAATTTTTAGCTGAAATTTTTTGTGCATACCAACAAAAATACAAGGATCATGTCTGCCAAGTTTGGGGCCAAAACTCCTTCCGAAAAAAATTTTAAAAAATCCAGAACCGCAAAAAGTTTTAAAAATCATAAAAAATAGAAAACGAGTCGTCTTGCCATGAAACTTCACGTGAAAGGCTTAAGGGACCACTGTATGAATTTACAAGCCATAAAAATGGCATTGGCACGTAGAAATATGAAGATGTGGCTAAACCCACCTACGACCCTATCGATCCACGGCGTGCGCATCCCGTCTCTTTGGCTGGCGTAGTGCCCGCCCGCCCTCCCGCCTGCTCGTTTCGTCGGTTGGCGTAGGCATATGGAGTTCATTCCCAGTCTAAGATCGGACCAGACCGAGGGTTGCAGTAGCAGGATCGGTAGCATGTAGAGGGGGACCTGATCCATCCTAGACTTGCGCACCCCGCCCCTCTGGCCGGCTGAGCACCCGCACGCTCGTTTCGTGGGTTGACTTAGGCATACGGAGTTCATTCCCAGTCTAGGATCAGACTAGACCGAGGGTTGCGACAGCACATGCTTGGCTCGGGCATGTGTTGGTGCCGCATTTTTCTTCGTCGGGGCACCGTCGCTGGAGCATCGTCGGAGAACCTGACCGGTGACAATGGGGTTCCGGTGATCGTGGGGCCGGGGGGGTTTGCGCACATGATGTGCGATGGGTGCTGGTACTTGGCCCTTCTATTGGCCCCTATCCCTCATCAAACCTTGAGAACTCACACCCCCTTAAAGAGTATTTGAGATTTTACAGGTTTGCTACCAGTAGCTATTAAAGTGTTTGAAATGGGGACACTTTTTTAAAATGGTCACAAAATCTTGTACACTTCGAGTTTTTAGCTGAATTTTTTTGTGCATGCCAACAAAAATACAAGGATCACGTCTACCAAGTTTGGGCCCAAAACTCCTTCCAAAAAATTTTAAAAAATCCCGAACCGCCAAAAGTTTTGAAAATCGTGAAAAATAGAAAAACGAGTCGTCTTGCCATGAAACTTCACGTGAAGGCTTAAGGGACCATTGTATGAATTTACAAACCATAAAAATGGCATTGGCATGCAGAAATATGAAGATGTGCCTAAACCCACCTACCACCCTATCGATCCACGGCTTGCACATCCCGTCTCTCTGGCCGGCGTAGTGCCTGCCCCCCCGCCCGCCTGCTCGTTTCGTCGGTTGGCTTAGGCATACGGAGTTCATTCCCAGTCTAAGATCAGATCGGATCGAGGGTTGCGGTAGCAAGATCGGCGGCACAGAGAGGGAGACCCGACCGATCCCCGACTTGCGCATCTTGCCCCTCTGGTCGGCTGAACACCCGCATGCTCATTTCGTGGGTTGACTTAAGCATACGGAGTTCATTCCCAATCTAAGCATACGGAGTTCATTCCCAGTCTAAGATCGGACTGGACCGAGGGTTGCAGAGCACATGTTGGGCTCGAGCATGTGTTGGTGCCACATTTTTTGTCGATGGGGCACCATCGCCAGAGCATCATCGGAGAACCTTATCGACGGCATTGGGGTTTCGATGATCGGGGTGGCCGGGGGGGTGTGAGCACAAGATGTGCAATGGGTGCTGGTACTTGGCCCTTATATTGGGCCCCTATCCCTCATCAAACCTCGAGAACTCACACCCTCTTAAAGAGCATTTGAGATTTTACAGGTTTGCTGTCAGTAGCTATTAAAGTGTCTGAAATGGGGACACTTTTTTCAAATGGTCACAAAATCTTGTACACTTCGAATTTTTGGCCGAATGTTTTTGTGCATACCAACAAAAATACAAGGATCACGTCTACCAAGTTTGGGGCCAAAATTCCTTCCAAAAAAAATTTTAAAAAATCCCGAACCGTAAAAAGTTTCAAAAATCATGAAAAATTAGAAAACGAGTCGTCTTGCCATGAAACTTCACGTCAAGGCTTAAGGGACCATTGTATGAATTTACAAGCCATAAAAATGGCATTGACTCACAGAAATATGAAGATGTGCCTAAACCTACCTACCACCCTATCGATCCACGGGTTGCGCATCCTGTCTCTCTGGCCGGCGTAGTGCCCACCCGCTCACCCGCTCGCTCGCCCGCTCGTTTCGTCGGTTGGCTTAGGCATACAGAGTTTATTCCCAGTCTAAGATCAGACCGGACCAAGGGTTGCGGCATCAGGATCGACAGCATGCAGAGGGGGACCCGACCGATCCCCGACTTGCGCATCCTGCCTCTCTGGTCGGCTAAGCACCCGTACACTTGTTTCGTGGGTTGACTTAGGCATACAAAGTTCATTCCCAGTCTAAGCATAAGGAGTTCATTCCCAGTCGAAGATCGGACCGGACCAAGGGTTACGACAGCACATGCTGGGCTCGGGCATGTGTTGGTGCCGTATTTTTCTTCACCGGGGAACCATCATCAAAGAATCGCCAGAGAACCTGATCGGTGGCATTGGGGTTCTGGTGATCGGGGGGGCCGGGGGGGTGTGCGCACATGATGTGCGATGGGTGCTGGTACTTGGCCCTTATATTGGCCCCCTATCCCTCATCAAACCTCAAGAACTCACACCCCCTTAAAGAGCATTTCAGATTTTACAGGTTTGCTGCCAGTAGCCATTAAAGTGTCTGAAATGGGGACAGTTTTTTCAAATGGTCACAAAATCTTGTACACTTCGAGATTTTACAAGTTTGCTACCAGTAGCCATTAAAGTGTCTAAAATAGGGACACTTTTTTCGAATGGTCACAAAATCTTGTACACTTCGAGTTTTTCGCTGAATTTTTTTGTGCATGCCAACAAAAATGCAAGGATCATGTCTACCAAGTTTGGGGCCAAAACTCCCTTCGAAAGAATTTTAAAAAATCCCGAACCGTAAAAAGTTTCAAAAATCGTGAAAAATAGAAAACGATTCGTCTTGCCATGAAACTTCACATGAAGGCTTTAGGGACCATTGTATGCATTTACAAGCCATAAAAATGGCATTGGCATGTAGAAATAAGAAGATGTGCCTAAACCCACCTACGACCCTATCGATCCACGGCTTGCGCATCCCGTCTCTCTGGCCGGCGTAGTGCCCGCCTGCTCGCCCGCTCGTTTCATCGGTTGGCTTAGGGATATGGAGTTCATTCCCAGTCTAAGATTGGACCAGACCAAGTGTTACGGTAGCAGGATCGGTAGCCCGTAGAGGGGGACCCGACCGATCTCCAGCTTGTGCATCCCGTCCCTCTGGCCGACTGAGCACCCGCACGCTCATTTCGTGGGTTAACTTAGTCATACGGAGTTCATTCCCAGTCTAAGCATACAGAATTCATTCCCAGTCTAAGCATACAAAATTCATTCCCAGTCTAAGATCGAAATCGGACCGAGGGTTGCGGCAGCACATGCTGGGCTCGGGCATGTGTTGGTGCCACATTTTTCTTCGTCGAGGCACCATCGCCGGAGTATCGCTGGAGAACCTGACCGACGGCATTGGGGTTCCGACGATCGGGGGGGTGTGCGCACATGATGTACGATGGGTGCTGGTACTTGGCCCTTATATTCACCCCCTATCCAACATCAAACCTCGAGAACTCACACCCTCTTAAAGAGCATTTGAGATTTACAGGTTTGCTGCCAGTAGCCATTAAAGTGTCTGAAATGGGGACACTTTTTTCAAATGGTCACAAAATCTTATACACTTCGAGTTTTTAATTGAATTTTTTTTTGCATGTGAACAGAAATGCAAGGATCAGGTCTTCCACGTTTGGGGCCAAAACCCCTTCCGAAAAAATTTAAAAAAATCCCGAACCGTAAAAATTTTCAAAAATCATGAAAAATAGAAAACGAGTCATCTTGCCATGAAACTTCACGTGAAGGCTTAAATGACCATTGTATGAATTTACAAGCCATAAAAATGGCATTGGCACGCAAAAATATGAAGATGTGCCTAAACCCACCTACCACCCTATCGATCCACGGCTTACGCATCCCGTCTCTCTGGCCGACGTAGTGCCCGCCCGCCCGTTCGCTCGTTTCGTCGGTTGGCTTAGGCATACGGATTTCATTCCTAGTCTAAGATCAAACCAAACTGATGGTTACGGCAGCAGGATCAGCAGCACGTAGAGGGGGACCCGACCGATCCCCGACTTACGCATCCTGCCCCTCTGGCCGACTGAGCGCCCGCACGCTCGTTTCATGAGTTGACTTAGGCATACGGAGTTCATTCCCAGTCTAAGCATACGAAGTTCATTCCCAGTCTAAGATCGGACCAGACCGAAGGTTGCGGCAGCACATGCTGGGCTCGGGCATGTGCTGGTGCCGCATTTTTCTTCACCGGGGCACCATCGCCAGAGCATCGTCGGAGAACCTGACCAGCGGCATTAGGGTTCTGACGATCGGGGGGTGTGTGCACATGATGTGTGATGGGTGCTGGTACTTGGCCCTTATATTGGCCCCTTATCCCTCATCAAACCTGGAGAACTCACACCCCCTTAAAGAGCATTTGAGATTTTACAGGTTTGCTTCCAGTAGCCATTAAAGTGTCTAAAATGGGGATAGTTTTTTCAAATGGTCACAAAATCTTGTACACTTCGAGTTTTTAATTGAATTTTTTTGTGCATGTGAACAGAAATACAAGGATCAGGTCTTCCATGTTTGGGGCCAAAACCCTTTCCGAAAAAATTTTAAAAAATCCCGAACCGTAAAATGTTTCAAAAATCATGAAAAATAGAAAACGAGTCATCTCGCCATGAAACTTCACGAGAAGGCTTAAAGGACCATTGTATGAATTTACAAGCCATAAAAATGGCATTCACACTGAGAAAAATGAAGATGTACCTAAACCCACCTATCAGCCTATCGATCCACGCCTTGCGCATCCCGTCTCTCAGGCCGACGTGGTGCCCGCCCGCCCACCTGCTCGTTCGTTTTGTCGGTTGGCTTAGGCATACAGAGTTCATTCCCAGTCTAAGATTGAACTGAACTGAGGGTTGTGGTAGCAGGATCGGCAGCACGCAGAGGGGGACCCGGCCGATCCCCAGCCTGCGCATCTTGCCCCTCTGGCTGGCTGAACGCCCGCATGCTTCTTTCGTCGTTTGACTTAGGCAAACGGAGTTCATTCCCAGTCTAAGCATACGGAGTTCATTCCCAGTCTAAGATCGGACCAGACCGAGGGTTGCCGCAGCACATGCTGGGCTCGGGCTTGTGCTGGTGCCACATTTTTCTTCGTCGGGGCACCATCACAGGAGCATCATCGAAGAACCTGATCGACGGCATTGGGGTTCCGACGATCGGGGGGGCCGGGGGGTGTGCACACATGATGTGTGATGGTTGCTGGTACTTGGCCCTTATATTGGCCCCCTATCCCTTATCAAACCTCGAGAACTCACACCCCCTTAAAGACCATTTCAGATTTTACAGGTTTGCTGTCAGTAGCCATTAAAGTGTCTAAAATGGGGACACTTTTTTCAAATGGTCACAAAAATACAAAACGAGTCGTCTTGCCATGAAACTTCATGTGGAGGCTTAAGGGACCATTGTATGAATTTACAAGCCATAAAAATGGCATTGGCATGCAGAAATATGAAGATGTGCCTAAACCCATCTACCACCATATCGATCCACGGCTTGCGCATCCCGTCTCTCTTGCCGGCGTAGTGCTCGCCCGCCCGCCCGCTTGTTTCGTTGGTTGGCTTAGGCATACGGAGTTCATTCCTAGTCTAAGATCAGACCGGACCGATGGTTATGGTAGCAGGATCGGCAGCACGCAGAGGGGGACCCGTCCGATCCCCGGCTTGCGCATCCTGCCCCATGGCCGGCTGAGCTCCCGTACGCTTATTTCGTAGGTTGACTTAGGCATATGGAGTTCATTCCCAGTCTAAGCATATGGAGTTCATTCTTAGTCTATGATCGGACTAGACCGAGGGTTGCGACAGCACAAGCTGGGCTCGAGCATGTGTTGCTGTCGTATTTTTCTTCGTCGGGGCACTATCGTCGGAGAACCTGACCGGCGGCATTGGGGTTTCGGCGATCGGGGGGCCGGGGGCGAGGTGTGCGCACATGATGTGCGATGGGTGCTGGTACTTGGCCCTTATATTGGCCCCCTATCTCTCATCAAACCTCGAGAAGTCACACCCCCTTAAAGAGCATTTCAGATTTTACAAGTTTGCTGCCAGTAGCCATTAAAGTGTCGGAAATGGGGACTCTTTTTTCAAATGGTCAAAAATCTTGTACACTTCGAGTTTTTAGTTGAATTTTTTTGTGCATGCCAAAAAAGTTACAAGGATCACGTCTACCAAGTTTGGGGCCAAAACTCCTTCCTAAAAAATTTTAAAAAATCCCGAACCGCAAAAAGTTTCAAAAATCATGAAAAATACAAAACGAGTCCTCTTGCCATGAAACTTCATGTGAAGGCCTAAGGGACCATTGTTTGAATTTACAAGCCATAAAAATGGCATTGGCATTGGCACACAGAAATATGAAGATGTGCGTAAACCACCTACCACCCTATCGATCCACGGCTTGCGCATCCCGTCTCTCTGGACGACGTAGTGCCCGCCCGCCCGCACGCTCGTTTCGTTGGTTGGCTTAGGCATATGGAGTTCATTCCCAGTCTCAGATCAGACCAGACCAAGGGTTACGGCAGCAGGATCGGCAGCACGTAGTGGGGGACCCGGCCGATCCCCGGCTTGCACATCCCACCCTTATGGCCGGCTGAGCACCCACACGCTCGTTTCATGGGTTGACTTAGGCATACGGATTTCATTCCCAGTCTAAGCATACAGTGTTCATTCTCAGTCTAAGATCGAACCGGACCGAGGGTTGCGGCAGTACATGCTTGGCTCAGGCATGTGTTGGTGCCGCATTTTTCTTTGCCAGGGTGCCATCATCGGAGCATCGCCGGAGAACCTGACCGACGGCATTGGGGTTCCGGCGATCGGAGGGGCCGGGGGGTGTGTGCACATGATGTGCGATTGGTGTTGATACTTGGCTCTTGTATTGGCCCCATATCCCTCATCAAACCTCGAGAACTCACACCCCCTCAAAGAGCATTTGAGATTTTACAGGTTTGCTGCCAGTAGCCATTAAAGTGTCTGAAATGGGGACACTTTTTTCAAATGGTCACAAAATCTTGTACACTTCGCATTTTTAGCTGAATTTTTTTGTGCATGCCAAAAAAAATACAAGGATCACGTCTACCAACTTTGGGGCCAAAACTCCTTCTGAAAAAATTTTAAAAAATCTCGAACCGTAAAAAGTTTCAAAAATCAAGAAAAATAGAAAACGAGTCGTCTTGCCATGAAACTTCACGCGAAGGCTTAAGGGACCATTGTATGAATTTACAAGCCATAAAAATGGCATTGGCATGCAAAAATAAGAAGATGTGGTGAAACCCACCTACCACCCTATCGATCCACGGCTTGCGCATCCTGTCTCTCTGGCCGGTGTGGTGCCCGCCTGCCCTCCCGCCCGCTCGTTTCATCGGTTAGCTTAGGCATACGGAGTTCATACCCAGTCTAAGATCAGATCAGACCGAGGGTTGCAGCAGCAAGATTGGCAGCACGCAGAGGGGGACCCGGTTGATCCTCGGCTTGCACAACCTGCCCCTCTGGTCGGTTGAGCGCCCGCACACTCGTTTCATGGGTTGACTTAGGCATACGGAGTTCATTCCTAGTCTAAGCATAAGGAGTTCATTCCCAGTCAAAGATCGGATCAGACCGAGGGTTACGACAGCACATGCTGGGCTCGAGCATGTGCTGGTGCCGTATTTTTCTTCATCGGGGCACCATCGTCGGAGCATCACCGAAGAACCTGATCGGTGGCGTTGGGGTTCTGACGATCGGGGGGGCGAGGGGGTATACGCACATGATGTGTGATGGGTGCTGGTACTTGGCCCTTATATTGGCCCCCCATCCCTGATCAAACCTCGAGTGCTCACACCCCCTTAAAGAGCATTTGAGATTTTACAAGTTTGCTGCCAGTAGCCATGAAAGTGTCTGAAATGGGGACACTTTTTTCAAATGGTCACAAAATCTTGTACACTTTGAGTTTTTAGCTGAATTGTTTTGTGCATGCCATCAAAAATATAAGCATCATGTCTACCAAATTTGGGGCCAAAACTCCTTCCAAAAAAATTTTAAAAAATCCTGAACCGCAAAAAGTTTCAAAAATCATGAAAAATACAAAACGAGTCCACTTGCCATGAAACTTCATGTGAAGGCCTAAGGGACCATTGTATGAATTTACAAGCCATAAAAATGGCATTGGCACACAGAAATATGAAGATGTGCCTAAACCCACCTACCACCCTATCGATCCACGGCTTGTGCATCCCGTCTCTCTGGCCGACGTAGTGCCCGTCCGTCCGCCCGCCGCCCGCTCGTTTCGTCGGTTGGCTTAGGCATACGGAGTTCATTCCTAGTCTAAGATCGGACCAAACTGAGGGTTGTGATAGCGGATTGGCAGCATGCATAGGGGGACCCGGTTGATCTCCGGCTTGCGTATCCGCCCCTCGGCCGGCTGAGCGCCCGACGCTCGTTTCGTGGGTTGACTTAGGCATACGGAGTTCATTCCCAGTCTAAGCATACATAGTTCATTCCCAGTCAAAGATCGGACCGGACCGAGGGTTATGGCAGCACATGCTGGGCTCAGGCATGTGCTGGTGCTACATTTTTCTTCGTTAGGGCACCATCGACGGAGCATCGTAGGAGAACCTGACCGGTGGCATTGGGGTTTCGACGATCGGGGGGGACGGGGAGGGGCGTGCGCACATGATGTGCGATGGGTGCTGGTACTTGGCCCTTATATTGGCCCCCTATCCCTCATCAAACCTCCAGAACTCACACCCCCTTAAAGAGCATTTGAGATTTTACAAGTTTGCTACCAGTAGCCATTAAAGTGTCTGAAATGGGGACACTTTTTTCAAATGGTCACAAAATCTTGTAACATTGACTTTTTTGCTGAATTTGTTTGTGCATGCGAACAAAAATATAGGGATCACGTCTACCAAGTATGGGACCAAAACTCCTTTCAAAAAAATTTTAAAAAATCCCGAACCGCAAAAAGCTTCAAAAATTGTGAAAAATAGAAAACGAGTCATCTTGCCATGAAACTTCACGCAAAGGCTTAAAGGACCATTGTATGAATTTACAAGCCATAAAAATGGCATTGGCATGTAGAAATATGAAGATGTGCCTAAACCCACCTACCATCCTATCGATCCACGGCCTGCATATCCTGTCTCTCTGGTCGACGTAGTGCCCGCCCACCCGCCTGCCCGCTCATTTCATTGGTTGGCTTAGGCATACGGAGTTTATTCCCCGTCTAAGATCAGGCCGACTGAGGGTTGTGGTAGCAGGATCGGTAGCACGCAAGTTTGATTTGGGATAGGAGGCCAATATAAAGGTCAAGTACCAGCACCCATCGCACATCATGTGCGCACACCCCCCGACCACCCCGATCGTCGAACCCAATGCCGCCGGTCAGGTTCTCCGATGATACTCCAATGATGGTGCCCCGATGAAGAAAAATATGGCACCATCACATGCTCGATCCCAGCATGTGCTGTCGTAACCCTCCGTCTGGTCTGATCTTAGACTGGGAATGAACTCCGTATGCCTAAGTCAACCCATGAAACGAGCGTGCAGGCGATCAGTCGACCAGAGGGGCAGGAAGTGAAAGTTGAGTATCAGTCGGGTCCCCCTCTACGTGCTATCGATCTTGCTGCCTCAACCCTAGGTCCAGTCCGATCTTAGACTGGGAATGAACTCTGTATGCCTAAGCCAACCGACAAAACGAGCGGGCGGGCGGGCGAGCGGACATTACGCTAGCCAGAGAGACGGGATAGCAAGCCGTGGATCGATAGAATGGTAGGTGGGTTTAGGCACATCTTCATATTTTTGCATGCTAATGCCATTTTTATGGCTTGTAAATTCATACAATGGTCCCTTAAGCCTTCACGTGAAGTTTCATGGCAAGACGACTCATTTTTTATTTTTCATGATTTTTGAAACTTTTTGCGGTTGGGATTTGTTAAAATTTTTTAGAAGGAGTTTTGGCCCCAAACTTGGTAGACGTGATCCTTGCATTTTTGTTGGCATGCACAAAAAAATTTAGCTAAAAACTCGAAGTGTACAAGATTTTGTGATCATTTGAAAAAAGTGTCCCCATTTCAGATACTTTAATGGCTACTGGCAGCAAAACTGTAAAATCTCAAATGCTCTTTAAGGGGGTGCGAGTTCTCGAGGTTTGATGAGGGATAGGCGGCCAATATAAGGGCCAAGCACCAGCAACCATTGCACATCATGTGTGCACACCCCCTCCCCCCAGCCCCTCGATCGCTGAACCCCTATGCCGTCGGTTAGGTTCTCCGACGATGATCCGATGATGGTGCCCCGATGAAGAAAAATACGGCACCAGTACATGCTCGAGCCCAGCATGTGCTACAGCAACCTTTGGTCTGGTCCGATCTTAGACTAAGAATGAACTCTGTATGCTTAAGTTAACCCACGAAATAAGTGTGCGGGCGATCAGTCGACCAGAGGGGCGGGACGCGTAAGCCTGGGATCGACTGGGTCCCCTTCTACGTGCTATCGATCCTGCTACCGCAACCCACGGTCTGGTATGATCTTTGACTAGGAATGAACTCCATATGCCTAAGCCAACCAACAAAACGAGAGGGCGGACAGGGTGGGCGGGCACTACACCGGCTAGAGAGATGGGATATGCAAGCCGTGGATCGATAGGGTGGTAGGTGGCTTTAGGCCCATCTTCATATTTCTATGTGCCAATGCCATTTTTATGGCTTGTAAATTCATACAATGGTCCCTTAAGCCATCACATGAAGTTTCATGGCAAGATGACTCGTTTTCTATTTTTCATAATTTTCTAAACTTTTTGCAGTTCAGGATTTTTCAAAAGTTTTTCGAAAGGAGTTTTGGCCCCAAACTTGGTAGACGTGATCCTTGTATTTTTGTTGGTGTGCACAAAACTATTCATCTAAAAACTCGAAGTGTACAAGATTTTGTGACCATTTAAAAAAAGTGTCCCCATTTCAGACACTTTAATGGCTACTGGCAGCAAACTGTAAAATCTCAAATGCTCTTTAAGGGGGTGTGAGTTCTTGAGGTTTGATGAGGGATAGGGGGCCAATAAAAGGGCCAAGTACCAGCTCCCATCGTACATCATGTGCGCACACCCCCTAGCCCCTCGATCGTCGAAATCACAATGTCGTCGGTCAGGTTCTCCGATGATGCTCCGGTAATGGTGCCCCGGCAAAGAAAAATGTGGCACCAACACATGCTCGAGCCCAGCATGTGCTGTCGCAACCCTGGTCTAGTCCGATCTTAGACTGGGAATGAACTCCATATGCTTATACTAGGAATGAACTCCGTATGCCTAAGTCAACCCATGAAACGAGCGTGCGGATGCTCAGCCGACCAGAGGGGCGAGATGCGTAAGTCGGGGATCGGCTAGGTCCCCCTCTACGTGCTACCGATCTTGCTACTGTAACCCTCAGTTTGGTTCGATCTTAGACTGGGAATGAACTCTGTATGCTTAAGCCTTCACGTGAAGTTTCATGGCAAGACGACTTATTTTCTATTTTTCATGATTTTTGAAACTTTTTATGGTTCGAGAGTTTTTAAACTTTTTTCGGAAAGAGTTTTGGCCCCAAACTTGGTAGACGTGATCCTTGTATTTTTGTTGGCATGCACAAAACAATTCAGCTAAAAACTCGAAGTGTACAAGATTTTGTGACCATTTGAAAAAAGTGTCCACGTTTCAGAAACATTAATGGCTACTGGCAGCAAACCTGTAAAATCTCAAATGCTCTTTAAGAAGGTGTGAGTTTTTGAGGTTTGATGAGGGATAGGGGGCCAATATAAGGGCCAAGTACCAGCACCCATCGCACATCATGTGTGCACACCCCCCAGCCCCCATGATCGCCGAAACCCTAATGCCGTCGATCAGGTTCTCCGACGATGCTTCGGCGATGGTGCCCCGACGAAGAAAAATGTGGCACCAGCACATGCCCGAGCCCAGCATGTGCTGCCGCAACCTTCGGTCTGGTCCGATCTTAGACTGGGAATGAACTTCCTATGCTTAGACTGGGAATGAACTCCGTATGCCTAAGTCAACCCACGAAATGAGTGTGCGGGCGCTCAGCTTGCCAGAGGGGTGGGATGCACAAGCCGGGGATCGACCGGGTCCCCTTCTGTGAGCTATCGATCCTGTTGCTGCACCCCTTGATTCCGTCTGATCTTAGACTGGGAATGAACTCCGTACGCCTAAGCCAACCGATGAAACGAGCGAGCAGGCGGGCATGCGGGCAGGCCCTAAGTCGGCCAGAGAGACGGGATGCAAGCCGTGGATCGATAGGGTGGTACATGGGTTTAGGCACATCTTCATATTTCTGCATGCCGATGCCATTTTTATGGCTTGTAAATTCATACAATGGTCCCTGAAACCTTCACGTGAAGTTTCATGGCAAGACAACTCGTTTTCTATTTTTCACGATTTTTTTCGAAATGAGTTTTGGGCCCAAACATGGTAGATGTGATACTTGTATTTTTGTTGGCATGCACAAAAAAATTCAGCTAAAAACTCGATGTGTACAAGATTTTGTGACCATTTGAAAAGAGTGACCCTATTTCAGACACTTTAATGGCTACTGGCAGCAAACCTGTAGGATCTCAAATGCTCTTTATGGGGGTGTGACTTCTCGAGGTTTGATGACGGATAGGGGGCCAATATAAGGGCCAAGTACCAGCACCCATCACACATCATGTGCGCACACCCCCTGCCCCCCGATCGCCGGAACCCCAATGCCACTGGTCAGGTTCTCCGACGATGCTCCGACGATGGTGGCTCGGTGAAGAAAAATACAGCACCAGCACATGCCCGAGCCCAGTATGTGCTGCCACAACCCTCAGTCTGGACCCATCTTAGACTGGGAATGAACTCT
The DNA here is from genome assembly GCF_002303985.1 of Durio zibethinus. The sequence continues at coordinate 17,279,702 of NW_019168048.1, forward strand.
GTATGCTTAGACTGGGAATGAACTCCGTATGCCTAAGTCAAGCCATGAAACGAGCGTAGCGGGCGCTTATCCGGCCAGAGGGGCGGGATACGCAAGCCGGGGATCAGTCGGGACCCCCTCTGCGTGCTACCGACCCTATTACCGTAACCCTTGGTTCGGTTTGATCATAGACTGGGAATGAACTCCGTATGCCTAAGCCAACAGATGAAACGAGGGGACGAGCAGGCGGGCACTACGTCGGCCAGAGAGACAGGATGCGTAAGCCGTGGATCGATAGGGTGGTAGGTGGGTTTAGGCACATCTTCATATTTTTGCATCCCAATGCAATTTTTATGGCTTGTAAATTCATACAATGGTCCCTTAAGCCTGCACGTGAAGTTTCATGGCAAGACGACTCATTTTTTATTTTTCACGATTTTTAAAACTTTTTGCAGTTCAGGATTTTTTTAAAATTTTTTCTGAAGGAGTTTTGGCCCCAAACTTGGTACACGTGATCCTTGTAATTTTATTGGCATGCACAAAAAAATTCAGCTGAAAAATCAAAATGTACAAGATTTTGTGACCATTTGAAAAAAGTGTCCCCATTTCAGACACTTTAATGGCTACTGGCAGCAAACCTGTAAAATCTCAAATGCCTTTTAAGGGGGTGTGAGTTCTCGAGGTTTGATTAGGGATAAGGGGCCAAAAATAAGGGCCAAGTACTAGCACCCATCGCACATCATGTGCACACACCCCCCCTCGGCCCCCCGGTCGTCGAAACACCAATGCCGCCGGTTAGGTTCTCCGACGTTGCTCCGGCGATGGTGCCTCGATGGAGAAAAACGCGGCACCAACACATGCCTGAGCCCAACATGTTCTACCACAACCCTCGGTCCGATCTGATCTTAGACTGGGAATGAACTCTGTATGCTTAGACTGGGAATGAATTCCGTATGCCTAAGTTAACCCACAAAACGAGCATGCAGGCGCTCATCCGGCCAGAGGGGCGGGATGCGCAAGCCCGGGATCAACCGGGTCCCCCTCTGCATGCTGTCAATCCTGCTGAAACAACATTTGGTTTGGTCCAATCTTAGACTAGGAATGAACTCCGTATGCTTGAACCAACCGACGAAAAGAGAGAACGGGTGGGCAGGCACTATGCCGGCCAGAGAGACGGGATGCGCAAGCCGTGGATCGATAGGGTGGTAGGTGGGTTTAAGCCCATCTTTATATTTCTACATGCCAATGCCATTTTATGGCTTGTAAATTCATACAATTGTCCCTTTAAGCCCTTCACATGAAGCTTCATGGCAGGACGACTCATTTTCTATTTTTTACGATTTTTGAAACTTTTTACAGTTCCAGATTTTTTAAAATTTTTTTGGAAGGATTTTTGGCTCCAAACATGGTAGACGTGATCTTTGTATTTTTTTTGGCATGCACAAAAAAATTCAGCTAAAAACTCGAAGTGTACAAGATTTTGTGACCATTTGAAAAAAGTTTCCCCATTTCAGACACTTTAATGGCTACTGGCAGCAAACCTGTAAAATCTCAAATGCTTTTTAAGGGGGTGTGAGTTTTCGAGGTTTGATGAGGGATAGGAGGCCAATATAGGGGCCAAGTACCAGCACACATCAACCCCCCGGCCCCCCGATCACTGAAACCCCAATGCCGTCGGTTAGGTTCTCCGACGATGGTCCAACGATGGTGCCTGGGCAAAGAAAAATACGGCACCAGCACATGCCCGAGCCCAGCATGTGCTGCCGCAACCCTTGGTCTGGTCTAATCTTAGACTGGGAATGAACTCCGTATGCCTAAGTCAACCGATGAAACGAGCATGCGGGCGCTCATCTAGCCAGAGGGGTGGGATGCGTAAACCGGAGACCGGTCGGGTCCCCCTCTGTGTGCTATCGATCCTATTGCTGCAACCCTCAGTTTGGTCCAATCTTAGACTAGGAATGAACTTCGTATGCGTAAGTCAACCGACAAAATGAGCGGACGGGCGGTGGGCACTACGCCAGCCAGAGAGACGGGATGCACAAGCCGTGGATAGATAGGGTGGTAGGTGGGTTTAGGCACATCTTCATATTTCTGCATGCCATTGCCATTTTTATGGCTTGTAAATTCATACAATGGTCCCTTAAGCCTTCACGTGAAGTTTCATGGCAAGACGACTCATTTTGTATTTTTCATGATTTTTGAAACTTTTTACGGTTCAGGATTTTTTAAACTTTTTTCGGAAGGAGTTTTGACCTCAAACTTGGTAGACGTGATCCTTGTATTTTTGGTGCCATGCACAAAAAAATTCAGCTAAAAACTTGAAGTGTACAAGATTTTGTGACCATTTGAAAAAAATGTCCCCATTTCAGACACTTTAATGGCTACTGGCAGCAAACCTGTAAAATCTCAAATGCCTTTTAAGGGGGTGTGAGTTCTCGAGGTTGGATGAGGGATAGGGGGCCAAAATAAGGGCCAAGTACCAGCACCCATCGCACATCATGTGCGCACACCCCCCCTCGGCCCCCCGCTCGTCAGAACCCCAATATCGCCGGTCAGGCTTCTCGACGTTGCTCCGGTGATGGTGCCTCGATGAAGAAAAATGCGGCACCAACACATGCCTGAGCCCAGCATGTGCTGCCACAACCCTCGGTCCAATCTGATCTTAGACTGGGAATGAACTCTGTATGCTTAGACTGGGAATGAACTCCGTATGCCTAAGTCAACCCACGAAATGAGCATACGGGCGTTCATCAGGCCAGAGGGGCGGGATGCGCAAGCAGGGGATCGACCGGGTCCCCCTCTGCGTGTTGTCGATCCTGCTGTCACAACCCTTGGGTTCGGTCCAATCTTAGACTAGGAATGAACTCCGTATGCTTGAGCCAACCGACGAAAAGAGTGGGCAGGTGGGCGGGCACTATGCCGACCAGAGAGACGGGATGCGCAAGCCGTGGATCGATAGGGTGGTAGGTGGGTTTAGGCCCATCTTTATATTTCTGCTTGCCAATGCCATTTTTATGGCTTGTAAATTCATACAATTATCCCTTAAGTCTTCACATGAAGTTTCATGGCAGGACGACTCGTTTTCTATTTTTTACGATTTTTGAAACTTTTTATAGTTCAAGATTTTTTAAAATTTTTTCGGAAGGAGTTTTGGCTCCAAACTTAGTAGACGTGATCTTTGTATTTTTTTTGGCATGCACAAAAAATTCAGCTAAAAACTCGAAGTGTACAAGATTTTGTGACCATTTGAAAAAAGTGTCCCCATTTCAAACACTTTAATGGCTACTGGCAGCAAACCTGTAAAATCTCAAATGCTCTTAAGGGGGTGTGAGTTTTCGAGGTTTGATGAGGGATAGGAGGCCAAAATAGGGGCCAAGTACTACCACACATCGCACATCATGTGCGCACACCCCCCCAACCCCCCGATCACTAGAACCCTAATGCCGTCGGTCAGGTTCTCCGGCGATGCTCCGACGATGGTGCCCCGACTAAGAAAAATACGGACACCAACACATGCCCGAGCCCACATTTGCCTGCCGCAACCCCTTGGTCCGGTCCGATCTTAGACTGGGAATGACTTCCGTATGCCTAGATTGGAAAACCCCTACACACCCACAAAACGAGAATGCGGGCACTCATCTAGCCAGAGGGGTGGGATGCGTAAACTGGGGACCGACTGGGTCCCCCTCTGTGTGCTATCGATCCTGCTACTGCAACCCTCAGTTTGGTCTGATCTTAGACTGGGAATGAACTTTGTATGCGTTAGTCAACCGATGAAACGAGCGGACGGACGGGCGGGCGGGCACCACGCCAGCCAAAGAGACAGGATGTGCAAGCCGTGGATAGATAGGGTGGTAGGTGGGTTTAGGCACATCTTCAATATTTCTGCATGCAATGCCATTTTATGGCTTGTAAATCATACAATGGTCCCTTAAGCCTTCACGTGAAGTTTCATGGCAAGACGACTCATTTCTGTTTTTCACGATTTTTGAAACTTTTACGGTTCAAGATTTTTTAAAACTTTGTTTTCGGAACGGAGTTTTTGACCCTAAACTGGTAGAACAGTGAATTCCACTTGTATTTTTGTTGGCATGCAAAAAAAAAATTCAGCTAA